>JALPQI010010570.1:0-46009 GCA_025490895.1 Thaumatotibia leucotreta
GGTTGCTGAGCAAGATCCACCACTTTTCCCAAAATGTCCCAAAATCTTTGTATAAAACATTACTTTTTGTTACGAAAAATATATAGGAATTTGGTAACCAAAAAGCAAATACAAACTTTCTGGGACATTTTTGTCCGCCTCCGTAACCTAGTTGGTAGTGACCCTGCCTATGAAGCTGGAGGTTCCGGGTTCGAATCCTGGCAAGGGCATTATTTGTGTATTTATTTATCACAAATACTTGTTACTTGGTCATGGCTGTCTATGTCTGTAAGTATCTATATGTATCTATCTATAATATAAATCGTCGCCTAGTACCCAACATCACAAGCCTTAATTGAGCTTACCGTGGGACTAGGTCGATTTGTGTAAGATGTCCCAAGATATTTATTTATTTATTATTTATCACAAATACTTGTTACTTGGTCATGGCTGTCTATGTATGTAAGTAATATGTATCTATCTATAATATAAATCGTCGCCTAGTACCCAACATCACAAGCCTTAATTGAGCTTACCGTGGGACTAGGTCGATTTGTGGAAGATGTTCCAAGATATTTATTTATTTATTTTCGGAAATGTATTCATAAAAAACAAGGCAAAATAATTGAGATGTAAGCAATTATGATGATCAATGTAAGAAGCCTTGTTTGAAAACAACTTGTAACTTTGTAATACACTCTTACAACTTACAACAAGTTACAAGCTTCTTTGTAACTTCTCTTTGTCGTGAAGTCTCGTATAACTCCTTAGAAATAAACTTTCGAATGATCAGTGTAGGTTTTTCAAAGGTGCCAATTATATACTTTCTATCATTGTATATACAGGGTGGACCGGAACGACGACAGTCCTTCCCGCTGCCAACCAATACGATGAACTTTCAGAATGGGACCAACATCGAAAACGTACATGGAAAATGGCTTTTCTATGCTATTGAACTCTAACAAATCACTCACTTTGTATGAGGGGATATTTTTTTTAAATCTAACGGGTCTAATTCGCGTAAACTTACGTTTAATTATATCCTGAACACCTGCGCAGCTCGAAGGTGTTGATACATTTTCTCGCCAGTCTGCCTGCGACCACGGGTTTAACGTCATGCCCGAAACGTCAGGATATAATAAAACGTAAGTTTACGCGATTAAGACCCGTTTGTCTTTAAAATATGAGTGATAATCGTGAAAGTTTAAATTAAATCAATGATATTCCGATGTTGGTACTATTTATACTAAAACTTCATCGTAATGGTTGGTAGACTCGGTCGGTAGCGGGAAGGATAGTCGTTCCGTTCCACCCTGTATATCTGCACTACGTACCTATCATACATGCGTATCTATATTGCAGTATAGATATGCATGATTCTGTATTTTTAAAATCCATTGTTTATATGTAGGTACATACAGAGTCGGGATGAGTATACCGACAGACTTTACCGATGCATTTTAGATGAGGTATGTCATTTGTAGGTCGTATGGTGACGGCAGTAAGAATACATTTGTCACCACCCCAACTCCTGCGGGTATCGTAAGAGTCTACTAAGGGATTGAAGTGTCACTGACCATTATTTTATAAGATTGATGATGGGCAGCAGCGTCATCATAGTGGACACATTATTGCGATCGCCAATCCGCTTACCCAGCGTGGCGATTATGGGCATTTACCTCCTAATGCGTCTATACGCATAGTTAAAAGGAGAGGCCTACGCCCAGCAGTGGACTAACATAGGCTGATGATGATGTCATTTGTGGAAAAAAAAACGCTTTTTCTACTGACTGAAGTTTTTGGACTGAGTATACATATAACATTTAACACATACATGTGTTTTACATACACATGGGAGGTTGTACATAGGATTTAATTAAAATCTTGTTATTATTATTATATAGTGTAGTAGTATTTTTTGTAATGCATGTTAGTTGTACCCATGATTATTTGAAAAAAAAAACAAGACCCGCTAAATTTCTTACCTATTCTTCTCGGGTCAATGGTATAGGGTTAGAACCGGAAGTAGTTTTAATTTTATGTGGAACTTAGACCATTCAAAAGAGTTTGTTGCTATCCCTATTTGAATAAAGAATCTTTTGACTTTGCTGGTGGTAGGACCTCGTGCAGGGTCTGCCCGGGTGGCTACCGTCTTACCCGTTAACCTGCCGCTGAATAGCAGTGTTTGCACTGCTGTGTTTCGGTTTGGGGGTCAGATAGCCGGTGTAATTACTGGCATAGAGGCAATCCATCTAAGTTCCTCAGGGTAGGCAGCGCATAGGCGATTTTTTGGTCTTATGTCCATAGGCCTCAGTTGCTGCTTTCCATCAGGTGGGCTGAGAGCTCAGTTGTCTACCTTCGTCACATAAAAGAAACTTTAGCGTGTACTTAACACGCAAAGTCGCGGTCGCTCCAATCCACCAGTGTGATAGACTGATTTAGTTAGAGTCGATCCACAGTTGAGTTATTATAATGTGCGAAGACCTTATATAACACGTTCGCCCCCGGTACTGTTTCACTAAATCCTAATACTACAACGATCGAAATTTTCTTATTAGAACTCCTATGCCAGTGACACGCATACGACCGAAATGATTGTACTTCCATGCCGGCGACACAACACTTGTATCAAAAATGTTCGTATTTCGATGCGACTGGCATAGGAGTAAGAACTTGATTTATGCTGGTGGCACTAGAGTACGGTAATTTTGATCACGTATGTGTGTCACTGGCATAGAAGTCAGAATGTTTTGATCACAGACGCTGTGTCACCGGCGTCGAAGGTGTTAAAGGCCCAGCCACGACATTGGTCTAAGGCGACCAGCGGCGTCACAAAAAAAAAAGAATTAAGTGGGTCAGGCTAAAGCGTATTTTAAAAACAAAACAGCGATTTTGTGACCGCTCTCAGTTAGATAAACGCTAAAAGGGGGCGTTTTAGTATCTAGATCCGCTTAGGTCTTACGTCATCTGCCGCTAAATTTACTTTGACATTGTAACACTGAACTCTCCGAGTAAACGCTAAAGCTATCTGCAATAATCTACATACTGAATGAGACACTTACCTACTTCAGAGTTAGTACTTAGGTGAATCACTGTTGAAACACGTTTTTACGATATCGAACATACCAAAAGCATTTTAGGACTTTGGTAATTACGAAGATTTATAATTAGACTTTTAAATTAAGCAATCAAACCTATTTACCATTACCATAAAAAATATCATATAAAACTGGCGACATAGGTGACAATACACAATTTTGATACGAAACCTGGGGACATCAAAGACATCAATATGGTATACATTCTGGTCGCATAATCTTTTTCAGGCTATTCTATTTTCGCATAATTTGTATTAGCATAAATGTACTGTCGCATAGTAATTATTTCGGCATACTACTTTGTTCGCATATTAAAGTTTTGTAATAATTTAACTTGGACTAATTTCAATTTGCTTAATGTATACTACGCATATTACTGTTTGGACTAATGGTTACTAGTCATACATATTTCGGAAACCATAATTTTAGTTCCCTATTTGAATAAAACACTTTTTCTTTGTTTAACATCAATTTTAAATCAATTAACATGCATTTTACATATTTTAGAATGTTCTTTTATTCTGTTACGCGTCTCTTGAATCTAAAATATTAAAATGCGTTAATATCTAATTTCAAAGTATAGATAAATTAGGTTAGGTTAGTGTGTTGTCCAGGCGCGAATCGCCTAAACTACGCAGAATAGGGGGTCTGCGTCGCAGACCCCCGTCGACCTTATTATTGTTCCCATATATTATATAGATTATACACACTTGATTTGCCATGTTGAAACAATCGGTTTTCCTTAATCGCTTATATTTTTTTATTACTCACCGTCACTTTTATTCATAAAACTAAATGTGAATCTACAGTCATTCTCCGTATACAGTAGAACGCCTGGATGCTTAGACGAGTTGCCAATCGCTAACGCTTAATCGTCAATCGTAAACGAAAGGCAGCTAACTGTAATAGCATGTCAATCATGCCAGTTGGTAGTTTAATTTTAGGATTAACTATTTGTATGCATCGTGAAATGATGCGTATAATTATTATGCAATTTTGTATTTATACTGTATGATATTAGTTATTATGACGGGTATGCCTTTAAATATTATGCGTAAAAAATGATGCATAAATATGATTCGCCTTGTCAATATTATTAAATACCTGGGACACTTGGTTACCGAAGACCTGAGCGATGACGTGGACATCGAGAGGGAACGCAGAGCATTGGCGATAAGAGCGAACATGATAGCGCGCAGGTTCAGTCGATGTACAGCTCAAGTAAAAATAACTCTGTTTAGAGCGTACTGTACGTCACTGTATACCTGCAGCCTTTGGACAAAATACACGCAGCGATCGCTTAATGCTCTGCGAGTCCAATATAATGACGCGTTCAGAGTGCTGTTGCGGCTGCCGCGGTACTGTAGCGCGTCCGGGATGTTTGCGGACGCGGCCGTGGACGGTTTCCACGCGACGCTCCGCAAGCGCTGCGCCGCGGCGCTCCGCAGAGTGCGCGACAGCCGAAACAGCCTCCTGTCTGTCATAGGAAGCAGGTGGGACAGTGGCATATTGAGGCACTGGACTTCCTTACATGCTAGTTGTAATAATAATCTAGTTTTGTAAGTATTCTGTGTTGTAGCATATATTATATTTAACATACTATGGACTGTCTGTACGGATAATTGTCTGAAATAAATGTATTTTATTTTATTATTATTATTATTTTTTTTTATTTATATATTTTTTTTAAATATTTCGGTTAGAATACATTATGCGTAACTATATTATTACATTCGTTAGTATGCATCCCAATAGTGAACCCATCAATATTAGCCAATTTTTAAAGACGAAGTCCAAAGTGCGATTCGAACCCATGTATGTCGACTTTCACGGTTGCAGCCGAAACCACTCGGCCACTGGGTCTTCCTATTTACAGGATGATTGTGAATATCCCCACAGATTTTACCCATGCATTTTGATGTCAAAATTGTTATTTCGGAATAATTTTTGATGTTTTGAAATACTAGGGAAAGATTTTTTAAATGTGTTTTTTAATCTAATTTTTTTAAGTTTTTTCGTTAACTACTTTCTCATTTTGTCTATCCTCAATCAATGGGTATGTCAAGATAAAATCTCAGCGTAAATAATTTAATCGTGCAGGCATTTTTCAGTGAGTTATGATAAAGTGTTTTTTTTTAAATCATGTTTATCTCTGAAACTAATCTGAATTCAGAAAAGTTCATATGACATTATGGTCCCAAAATGTGGTCAGGAATACACCTTTAAAGTTTGTCGGGTTACTCATTCGTCATCCTGTATATACTAACCCCCTTATTCATAAACGTCTGCTAACTTAACAAGCCGCTAATAATTGTTTGCCCCTTTCGTTCTTCACAATGTGTCCATAAGAGCAAAAGGGACAAACAATTATTAGCGGCTTGTTAAGTTAGCAGACGTTTATGAATAAGGAGCCTAGTCTCAGCAACAATATTACATTATATGTCAATTTATCAAGTCGACCTGTCCTAACCTCCGTCGAAACGTATCTATCTCCGCAGACCTTGGACCAATAATTTCGCACTGATTATTGTAGTAGGTATTGTGATTATGTTTATCTTATATTGAGTTTACCATGTGGTCTCTGGGGTAAAGTTACAGCGGGGCGTTTCTGGTCTAGAATTAGTTGACTCATTAGGTAAAACCGAAAGAATAGGTATAGTGAGTGCGATTTGTAACTGTTTACGATGAAGACTTTGTTTACGTGTAGTCTTTTCATCGCCCTATGTGTCATTGGCAAAATAACATACGTACAGGCTGATTCAGAAGCGGTGAGAAGAACCAATAGTACACAATCTACACTACACATAGTACAAGCACACATAGTACAGTAAACACGGTAAAAACTTGCATTTTTCGATAATTACGCACTTTTACAACACAATCTTGGTTTTATCGCCAAATTCAAACCTTAACCTTTAAGTTCGCGTTAAAATTATTGGTATTTATTAGTATTAACGTAAAAATATATCTGCCAACGTGCTTCATGATATGTGTCAAAGACGTCAAATGCTATGTAAAGTCAGCCATATTTGTTTTCTACTGACGAATATAGTTTCGCACATGTAATTAATTGCCAAAACCTGTAATATAAGGTACGCTACTACGCTATGGGTCTAAATATAGACAATACTGGCAATTACTTTGCCACCGGTAATTTTTATGGCTGGTAAGTACAATATGTTGTTACCAAAAACACTTGTTTTAATTAAAAACCAGACTATAATTGTAAGTTTAAATTTAGATTTAAACTACTATCCACGTATAAATCCGCATAAAAATACGCTGATTTCTGGTTAACCAGCAATTAAATGATAATATGTATGTTTGGCACTCTGTCCTAGGTCTACGAACTTCGGAAAAAAGGTTTATTTTTGTCTATTAAACCTTGCCAACTGCCAGCACCACTGCCAAAATGTCGGGTCATTGTCTGTGGTCCGTTTGGAAATAAAAATGGACGCTTGGTTATGGTCGCGTGCCTTACAGTCGTGTTCTAAATGTGGAAGCCCGGTAAAAAGGGATTGCCACGTAATTTATGAAGATTTGAAGAACTTGGAGACAGAAATATAGAAAAAAAAATGTACGTGTGAGGCCGTTACATTTCCGCACTGAAATTGGACCTTCGTTAATTGACTGTCATGCTACATTTGTAATTTGTATGACCAACGAATGACATGAACTCTTACCGGTGACGGCATTATTTGTGTATTTATTTATCACAAATATTTGTTCCTTGGTCATGGATGTCTATGTATTTAAGTATCTATATGTATCCATTTATTATATTTATCGTAGCGTGGTACCCACATCACAAGCCTTTATTGATCTTACCATAGAACTACCGATTTGTGTAAGATGTCCCAAGATATTTTATTTATACAGGTAACATAGACAAGTTGAAGTAGGTAACCATTTTATTTTTTTTAATTTGTAAAATTATTTATGTTTTTCGATATAAATTTTAACTGAGTGCACGTCACGTAACGTATATTTTTGACGCATTTCCTCAAGTCTCTAATGTGTGCACAGAAAATCAAAAATATATTCAATTATCAAAATTCGAAATACCCGTAATACCAATAGGGAAATAAATTATTTAACATTATGCACGACATGATACACGAAGAAATTATTATCACTAAGATGTAGATTGCAGTAATTTTTGTACAGAACTTCTATTTAATAAATTAAAAAGAACTTAAAAGAGTAGGTCATTTGGCAGTACTCAAACGTGACTTCACTTTTGAGTATTTCAAATAAAATTCCATAGTGGTAATTGTTTGACAGTTCGAAAAAAGATGCTGATTTGACTTGCCAGTCATCATGCCTATTGTGATCATCCCAAGATTTTTTAATTTCCCGCCAAAAATGTATATAAAAGTTCAGTGGTCAGAGACAAAATTACTTCAACGTTGTTTAGAGCTAGGCGGATAACCCCATGGAGAAGCCAACGGACTCTGATGGCGTCTGTCCAAAGCGTAGGCGCCTTCCCTTCACATCGATACTAATAACTAATTAGTCAAGTGTTAATTTGAGGGCCGATATTCCCTGTTGAAATGACTGACAGACGTTCAATACCTATCAGAAACGCCGGGCGCCATTTTTTTGTCGTAAATGAGTTGTAAATGTTCCAGATTTAAAATGTTAGGTAATAAGGTGACTCTTTTAGCGAGGGAATAAGTGGGAGCGTGAAAACCCTGACAGTTATGGGGACAAAGAGAAAAACCCACATTATTTTCTGTTCTGCAACCCACGTAGAAAATTCTTGACACGTGACCAGGCTGGATCATACCTTGCACAGCGGATCAGCATTGCCATTCAACGTGACATTGCTGCCAGCCTTCTAGGCACGCTACCATGGCCTCATTTAATAACTCCAAAGTAAAAAAAATATAAAAATAAATATAGGAGCACCATTAAACTTGAGCGCTGGTCAGACCGGGCTTGCTAGCGCGAACACCGAAGTTCGCAAATTTCGGGTATGTTTCTCCTTCACTCTAATAACACCTTCATTGAAGTGACAGATACAAATACACGAAATTTGCGTATTGCGAAGTTCGCGGTAGCCCCCAGGCCTGCTAGCGTGAACACCGAAGTTCGCAAATTTCGGGTATGTTTCTCTGTCACTGTAATGTCACCTTCTTTGAAGTGACAGAGGCAAATCCCCGAAATTTGCGGATTTCGAAGTTCGCGGTAGCCCCCCCCCACCCTCCCCCAGGCCTGCTAGCGCGAACACCGAAGTTCGCAAATTTCGGGTATGTTTCTCCTTCACTCTAATAACACCTTCATTGAAGTGACAGACAAATACACGAAATTTGCGGATTGCGAAGTTCGCGGTAGCCCCCAGGCCTGCTAGCGTGAACACCGAAGTTCGAAAATTTCGGGTATGTTTCTCTGTCACTGTAATGTCACCTTCTTTGAAGTGACAGAGGCAAATCCCCGAAATTTGCGGATTTCGAAGTTCGCGGTAGCCCCCCTCCCCCAGGCCTGCTACGTAGCGCGAACACCGAAATTCGCAAATTTCGGGTATGTTTCTCTGTCACTCTAATAACACCTTCGTTGAAGTGACAGATACAAATACCCGAAATTTGCGGATTTCGAAGTTCGCGGTAGCCCCCCAGGCCTGAATTATTATTAAATTTCGGGTATGTTTAATTTATGTATGAAAAATTTACGAACTTCGGTGTTCGCGGTAGCAGGCCTGTAGTACACTATTTTAATATAACTACCTACTTAATTATTATACGTTATTGCGGTTAATTTTGCAATGTTGACCTCGAAATGCAACTAATATGTTATTGTTTCTAGAGCTATTTCTGATAAGTCGGCCGCTATTTCCGAACATTTTAGGCCAGGTATAGGTAATAACTCATTTCAGTACGGGTTGGACCACGGGAGTGTATGGTCAACTTCATTTTTTGATATGCTTAGCTACTTTTGTGATGAGCAGAGATCGGATGGATTTGCGACATTCTTAGTGACTTACGTCATTTTGATGACATTTAGTATGAGATGTCGCACAAAAATCCGATCTCTGGTGATGAGTTATGATATGAAATAGAACAGTGATTGATTCATTACGTTGAGTTTTGATTTTTTGACAGATATGCATTTGCTGTCTATATTCGTTTTAAAATGAATAGTTTTAACCGTAGCTTCCTAGTGTTACAAAATTATCTAGTTCAACCTGAATTATTAAGTAAAAAAAAGGCCGGAAAATGTACATTTGAAATGACACTGCTGCCATAGGCTTAATGTATTATAGCAATGTCATATTATCGATGGCTTAATAGCATATTGTAAAGAATATTTAAAAAGATTGCTATTTTTTTTACATCGCTGTAATAAAAAGTAGACCAAGGGCATTAATACTTAATGTAAAGTTGGAATATGTGGGACTTAGCATTTGCAATGTTAAACATACGACGAATATCTGAGGTGAAATATACCCGGCTGATTCTCTGAGAAGCTTCTTACCTCGAATTCGTCATTGTCGTCCAGCGTTTATTATCGAAACGGAAGGATGAGTATCAGCACCTTTGATTACGCTTAGGTATCTTAGTATTTGTATGTGTATCCTGCCCGTCCTAACCTACGGTGCCCAAACATTGTCACTCACCGAAAGTCAGAAGTCCAAATTGAAGGTCTGCCAGCGAGCAATGGAGTGCAGCATTCTAGGTGTAACGATCGCATCCGGAACACTACGCTGCGATCCAAAACACGCATAGCTGACGTGGGTGAAAAAATTGCCAAGCTAAAGTGGGATTGGGCCGGTCACGTCTACCGCATGCATCCAGAAAGGTGGGCTATTACAGCCACCAAGTGGATGCCGCAAACTAGGCGGGGACGAGGCAGGCCCAGGCGGAGATGGCGGGACGACCTGGACGCCTTCGCCAACAATTGGCCAGACTTGGCACCGAACCGGGAGCTGTGGAGATCTGAGGGAGAGGCCTTTGCCTAGCAGTGGGACTACAGGCTAGAAAAAAAATCTTAGTAGGTATTGGTATTGTACGATTGCAGAATATCATCTGGGCTAGGCGTGCAGGTCATCTCTTGTAACAATATTTGCCGAGACTACAATGACGAAATAAAAACGCCGAATATTCACCCGTCTGATGACAAGCGGCTGCTATGGTATTAGTCTACAGAGGTTCGTTTGAAAATAGAACGCTACTGACTGCGACCCTACCGCGAACTTTGAACTCCGCAAATTCCGAGGATTTTTCTCTGTCACTCTAATGACGCCTTCTTTGGAGTGACAGAGAACCTCGTAATTTGCGGATTTAAAAGTTCAAGGCTAGAATAAATATTTTCAACTCAGAGCGGCCTCTTTGAGATCCGAAGCCCGGAGCGGCCATGGTGCTCAAAAACATCTGAACATGCACTTTAACGACATGAAATAGAGGCTTGAAGGCTTAGCACAGGATTAGTGCGACAATATGTCGCCGTGAGATAGATTATCCATCCCTCTTTTATTCATCTTCTTCTTCTACTTAAGAGCCTGGCTCTTGTCGGTGGAGTAAACGCCATTCCTTTAGTTGTCCTGCCAATGTTTTGAGCTCCTAATACACCATTACATTTATTTTCTCCTTCACTTGGTCCAAAAATGCTCGCCTTGGTCTCCCTCGGCCCTTCTTCCCTTCCACTTTTCCTTCAATTACAGTTTTTATTCATATAGTTTATTCATATATTCTTTATTCATATAGTTAGTAAAAGATAAAATATATATACGGCGACATACTGACATACAAATCATGTGCTAAGCATACTGCTGCATATTTATGCGAATTTTGTAGAATTGATCGCGACTGTACACTCCCAGTAGTGGACTGAGATAGGCTGATGATGTGACTGTACATATGTACTATGTACACCGTCGTAGTGTAGTAAATGCGTATATTATAAAACTTGTTTTGCCAATTCAACATTGCATATTGTATGTAAATGTATAAAAATGTTATCGATTCACAAAAAGTAGCTGTTTAGCAATACAAATGAGGTGCGACTTTCATTAAAACATTTAAAACCTGTCATTCATGTCTGCTGTGTGACGTTTCCTACGTCTGACTTACAAACGACATTAAAGAGAGAATTGCTACAACTTTTTTATACATAAAAGTGTCTACAATACAAATACAATATAATTTCATATTAGATGTCATACAGGGTGTTTTTCTTCATTTGCTTTTAATTTAAGGGAAGCTTATTTAGGTCAAAAATAATCAATTTCTCTGATCTACAATCTAGTGTCTTAACTCTTACTGATATTGAGTTATTAAAAACATAAGTTTAATGACTGAACTAGTGTATTGCAACCTTTATTACATTCAAATGTTACTTATTTTGACATGTGCCGTCAGTCACCTCAGATTAACTTTTAATGAATCGAAACGCAGCCTTAAGGTTCTCTCACACTTACTATTTCATTTATTATGTTTGAAAGAGTAAAAAAAAAATGTTTTTTTGAATTTCACAGAAGGCGATATACCCGGCAACTTTTATTTATGTCCCAAGTAACGTGTCCAATTTAACGCAAATTAACACGAACACCCTGTATACGAAAACAAAATACCGAGTTCAACAACGTCGAAAATTGAACCCATGTCCTCGGCTTTCGCTTTCGTGATTGGCAGTGGTTGGTGGACTTACGAATTTGGCCGGACACTGTCTATCTTAAAGGCCGTGCCACACATGATGCGTGCACGTTCGCGTGTGCGTGACGTGCACGTCGTAGTTTATGTAAATGTCATATAAGATATCACACCGCTTGCGTGGATGGACACGTGCTGCGCACGCATTCGGTTTGGTTTAGCCTTAATCGCCAGAGAGCTGTGATATAGTATTGATGTTATTGTCCGGATAATAGGCGAAGTTTGATGTCAAAGTCCAAATAAAACTATTTTTTATTCAAGTAAGCTTATTAATAAGCATTTTCGAATCGTCCGACATTATACAGTACAATACAATACAATAACTCTTTATTGCACCTCAAAGACAATTACAAAACAAATAATAAAAGTACATGTTTGAAGGAGGTAAACAAAAGGCGGTCTTATCGCTAAAGAGCGATCTTTTCCAGACAACCTTTGGGTAGAGGAGATAAGAAAGTAAAAGTTGAAGTTGATAGTAGGTGGTTGACATTATCTAGAGAGAGAAAAAAAAATCGACTAACTTGAAATGTTTCAGACTTTCAGGTGAGTCAGGAGAAGACGTCGTTAATAGAATTTCATACAACGTTTGCAAGCCTAGTCCGGCAAGGTCTTCTGTTTAAGTTACCACAACCACATAAATTGTGGCACATGCGTAATTTTTTTTTATGGAATAGGAGGCAAGCGAACAGACGTATCGTCTGATGGTAAACGATCACCGTCGCCCATGGACACTCGCAACACCCATGGTATTACATGCGGTGCGTTGCCGACCTTTAAAATGGGAATACGCTCTTTTCTTGAAAATTTGAAGATCGTAACGGTCCGGAAACACTGTAGGCGACAAATCATATCATTCAGCAATTTAAAAAAAAAAACTATAAAGGCTTATACACACGAGCTACTTGGCCGTGTGGTGGCGGCAGTAAGAATACTGTTACGTTCGTGGGGTGGGTTTTCTATAGAAAATGTATAAATAAGCCACTAATTAAAACTGACACTTTAATTACTAATTAAAGGAACAAACACCAAACTAAAACAGTAATCACACACTTAACACGTCACACTGATTCACTCTCAAACTCGCCGTTAGAATCGCAGTTTTCGCTCTTGATGTTATCTCTTCGCTGTCTCAATTGAAACTACCCCTCGGCCGGGTCATGCTGTGTATTTATACCAGCGACTCAAATCTACAAAGTACGAGAAGATTCGACTCTAGAAAGTTCCCGAGTTAGGTGCGCGAACATTCTAGAGTATCGCTGTCTCTTTCTACAGGTTTCTCTTCCACACCCGTCCAGAATGTTTATTTATTTATTTATTTATTTGTTTATAGGCTAGGTAACAGATTGTGAATTATTTCACTTATAGCTAACATAGTTTCGTTAAATAATATTAAATTCACATTCCAATAACTACCAAGCACAACTTTGTATATAATAATAAGTATTAATTTAACGCTACAGACTAAGGAGACTTATTACAAACTATTGAGATCATAAGAGATCGCTTAATAAGAAACAAACTTAACGACTAGACATATTCTTTAGAGATCGTACAAATTGGTTTAGGTTTAAACAAAAAATATCGACATCTTTACAAATTTTGTTATAGGAGGTACACATACGAGCTAAGGGGCTGTTTTGACTGGCATTATTACTGGCTATAGGTATTAGGAATTGTACAGGATTACGACATGGCTTGGGGTATACACGAAATTGTAGATTGCTAACTGTATCGGAGTCTATCTTATTATTAATAATTTTATACAGCATTACAAGATCATTCAAACTTCTTCTGTTTTGTAAACTGTCTATTTTAAAATGATCCAGTCGGTCTTCGTAGGTAGGTAGTTTACCCTTGAGTCTGAATTTATACACTAAATGACGTAGAAATTTTCGTTGTACAGCCTCTATACGGTCTATGTGGATATTATAGTATGGTGACCAAACAGTAGAACAATAATCTAGAGAACTTCTGATCAAAGCATGATATATAGTAAGTAAACATTTGATATTTTTGAATGGTTTTGTGGTTCTGTATATAAATCCTAGAAGTCTATATGTTTTTTTGACAATATGGTCATAGTGTGCGTTGAATGTTAACTTCGAGTCAAACATAACTCCAAGATCTCTAATGACAGATACTCGTTGTAATGATATGCCGTTAATTTTGTAGTCGAATACTATGGGAGTTTTATTTCTGGTAAATGTGATTGCATTGCATTTTTTTACATTTAACGACATGTTGTTTTCATTGCACCATTGGTTTAATAGAGACAAGTCACTTTGAAGAGAATGACAGTCATTTATGTCACTAACTTTAGTAAATATTTTTAAATCATCGGCGTATGCTAACGTATTGCAGTTTATTAAATCTAGTAGGTCGTTTATGAATATTAAGAAAAGCAGTGGACCTAAGTTAGACCCCTGCGGGACACCTGAACTAGCTAAAAATGGAGTGGAGTGATAGCCGCGAACGTTTACTAATTGAGATCTATTTCGAAGATAGCTCTTAAGCCACCGGAGTAACGAGCCATGTATTCCAATATGTTCTACTTTGATAGTAAGAATATTATGATCAACTCTGTCAAACGCTTTAGCAAAATCTGTATAAACGGAATCAATTTGACTTCTTGTATTCAAGGCAGAGCAAAGATATTCAGAATAAGCTATGAGGTTACTACTGCTGGAACGATTTTGCATAAAACCATGTTGTTTTGTACTCGCTACATGTCTGAAGTGTGTGTAAATATGTTTGTATATAATGCTTTCGAATATCTTAGATAAACTACTGAGAACACTTATTGGTCTGTAATTTGTTACGTCTTTTTTATCACCGGATTTGTGTATTGGAACTATTTTGGCTGTTTTCCATTGATCTGGAAAAAAACCTTCAGTCAGCGATTTATTAAAAATTATGAATAATGGATGTATTAAAGCTGGGGAACAATACTTGAAAAACATGGGTGGAATCCCGTCGTGTCCAGGACCTTTATTTATATTGATTTTCGTTAGTTCGGCTTTAATTTCGGGTTCAGTAATATTTATTGACGAAAGACTGTAGTTAGCTGTACGGAATTTAGGTGTGTAGGGGTTGGATGTAGATGAAGAGTAAACTGAAGAGAAGTATGTAGCGAATAGATTTGCAATGTTTGTACCGTCACTTGCTTCTGCGCCATTTAAACACATTTTGTTTGGAATTTCTTCGCTCATATTCTTTGACTTGATATACTGCCAGAATGATTTAACGTCGGTTTTTATATTATCCTCTGTACGAGCAATGTAAGAGTTGAGACAATTATTAAGGGCTGATTTGGCTCTATGTCTTAAAAGAGAAAAGGTATCATAATCGCGAGGATTGCCAAACTTTTTGTATTTTTTGTGATATTTATTTTTTTCTTTAAAAATGTGTACTAGTGATTTACTAAACCAAGGGGGATATTGTGTACTTTTACGATTTTTTGTAGGTGTACATTTTTCAATGATTTCCCACATATATTTATAGAATAAATTGACAAAGTCATGACAATTTAAATGAATGTAGTCATCCCAGTTTATTAATTTTAGATGTTCAATACACTTCTCAAAGTCTGTCTTTCTGAATTGGTACCGTGGTGTAGGATTATCTTTCAATGGTCTCGAGGGTTCAACTGATATTTTCACTTCAATTGGGGGGTGATGAACATCTTCACGGCTGATTGCAGAAACTGAAGTAACTTCACAAGATACATCAGACTGGACCATTACTAAATCTAGAATGCGGTTAAGTCGATTAGTTATTTTATTTACTTGAGTAAGAGAAGCCCGGGATATGAAATCAGAAAGTAGGGTAGTTCTGTTGTTTTGAACAGATGTAGACTGTATGGGACATTGGGGCACTGTGCATGTCAGTTCCGGAGTATTGAAATCTCCAATTATTATATATTTATCGTTCAGGCTAGACAGAATATTCGATTCATATGTATCATATAGTGTAGTTAAGTCGTCGTTAGATATATAGGTAGGCAGATATGCTAAACATATGTTAAGATATTGTTTTTTTTAATTTTAGACGTATCCATATATCCTCTATGATAAGCGATTGATAGTTAGTTACTGGTTCGGATATTAAGTGTTTTTTCACGGCAATTAATACTCCGCCACCATGTGTTTTATTATACTTATTGCAAAAATCCGTCGATCTATCCCGTCTATAAACTGTATAACGTGGATCGATAAACTCTGATGTTGAAATTGAGTCATCGAGCCAAGTTTCACATAGGCAAATGACATCATAATTAGTGGATAAAATTGACTTATAAATATACAATACTTTGGATCTCATACCACGTATGTTTTGATAATAAATACTAATCTTTTTAGTGGAACTAGCCATTATGGATATAAATGAAATTTACTTAAATCTATATTGCACTTTACTTAAGGGAGTCCAATGTATGCTGGTTTTTCACAATAATGTATCTCGAATTATCATCTTTACGCACAAATACCGATCCGTTTCGCACCCATACGTATTTATAAGACAGTTCCGTTGCTTTTTTCCTCGCAGCCCAGTGAAGAGTCTTGTTTGCTGGAGACAGATGCTCAGACACGTAGACAGGCAAGACTGTAACTCCGATGCCCAGTATTGACGAGTTGAGCTTCTGGTCCCTAGCTTTGCTCTTATTGTAGCGCCCGACGGCCGACAGTAGTTCGTCGCGGCAGCGCGTGCTGCGGAGCTTGGCGATGATAGCGCGGGGCTTCTTATTCTCCTTGTTCTGACTTGCGACTCTGGTGCAGTGCAGGATGTCAGCGTCCGACATACCACAGGAGACTACTTCTGCGATACGTCTCACTGTATTTGCCAGGTTTTCATTGTTATCCTCGGGTATTCCTTGTATTTCCACATTGCAATCTCTCATGTGTTGTTCTATTTGGTTTAGACGGTCTGTAAGGCTGGTTACTGTTGAGCGAAGCTGGTCTCGCTCGTTGGTTAAATATTTTATATCACCTGTTAAGGCGGTCACAGTGGGGTTTATTTCATCGTATTGACTGTTTATGAAAGTAACAGATGTTTCTAACGAGGTCAGCTGGGTTCTAATGGGTTTTAATTCAGTATCAAGAAGTTCGCGCAGGATTGTTGGTAATTCAGCGCGCAGGGCCTCCCTGATCTCTTTTCTAATCGTAACCGACAGGTCCATACTTACAGGTGTGCAGCTGCGGGCTTCAGTGGGTGTGAGTGGGTTGTCATTTTTTGTAAGAAGGGTGCAGTTTTCGCATGTCCAGGTTGACTTATTTGTTTTTTTATAAATAGATAAAGTCAGGTTCACGCAATGGAAATGATATTGTAACTGGCAGTTGGAGCACACAAGCTTTTCAGCGGGCTTCACTGGTCTTTCACATTCATCACATGAATTAGACATGATGCAAGTAGCCAAATAATACCAAAATATCAATAAATTCGCAGTCGTCACAAGAGTTCACCGGAGTTCGCTCGATGTTCTCTCTATAGCTGTCTCATTCACATCCTTCCAGAACATTCTCTCATGCTGCCTTTATCTAATAGTGCTTTCTCTTTCACTCCTATGGGAAATTTAGCTATATACCGATTTGTACTTGAGAGGCCCAAAAGGGGTCCTGAAAACGCCTGAAAACGGGTTTTCAGGTTATTGCGCCATCGGATAGAGGGTATCCTGAAACGGCCTGAAAACATGTTTCAGGCGCCTGAAAACGACGGTATCTGGGGTGAATATTTGATTTTGTAGTATGTGAAAGAGGACCTTCTGAAACGGCCTGAAAACGCATTTCAGCCTGCTGAAAACGCTTCTAACGTGTCTAAAATCATATTTGTAGTTTTTATCATGCCACCGGCGTAACAATACATTTGTCACCACCCCAACTCCTCGTACGGGTGTCGTAAGAGTCGACTAAGGGATTGAAGTATCACTGACCATTATTTGATAAAAGATGGGCAGCAGCGTCATCACAGTGGACACATTACTGCTATCGCCAATCCGCTTGCCCAGCGTGGCGATTATGGGCATTTACCTCTTAATGCGTATAGCATAGTTAATAGGAGAGGCCTACGTCCTGCAGTGGACTATCATAGGCTGATGCATGCATGCATGCACACGAGCTTCAACGCGGCTGCTCTTGCTTTTTTATGCATTTTGATAACGTTTTTTTATGTCAAACTTGCTAGTTGGCAGTTGCCGCATAAACAATTCGGGTGCGGGTGGCGCGGGACTGGTCATTGTGGCAATCTTTGGGGGAGATCTATCCCAGCCGTCCAAGAAGACCTCGCCGGCCTAGCTTGTAAGCGTTGTATGAAATTCCATTAACGACCTCTTAACCTCATCTGAAAGTCTGAAACAGTTAACTTCGCCTATTATAAAGATAATAACAATAACACCAATATTACCACATCCGTCTGATTTCATGATAACGTAATAGTTGAGATTATGTATATTATTATGGTTAGGTTGAATCCCTATAAGGCCCCTAGCCCTTCCGACCTCGACAAAATCAATTTTAGTACCCGTTCAATATTGAACGATTTTTCAACACGCTAGCACGTTACGTTTTAAACGCTTATTATTCGTTGGAATCGTTAATTACGTCTTTATTCGATGACCGTTAAATTTTAATGGTGTTATAGAAGATTTAGAAGTTGGCAAAACAAACGGAACAGGTAACTATGATTTCCTAAGGCCCACTGGCCTATTTTTAGGACGGCAACTTATCTCGTTCAAGAAGTTTAATCTCTCGTTCAATCGCCCAAGAAGTAGCGCAGGGGAAGTGAAAATGGATCGGGCATCTTCCAAAGGTGCATTCAGACCAAATGAGCATTCGCTATTCTATCCCCCGCTGACAGCCATGACCAAGGAACAAATATTTGTGATAAATAAATACACAAATAATGCCCTCGCCGGGATTCGAACCCGGAACCTCCAGCTTCGTAGGCAGGGTCACTACTCAGTGAGTAGTGACCCTGCCTACGAAGCTGGAGGTTCCGTGTGAGTAGTACTCACTACCAACTAAGGTACGGAGGCTGACCACTTCTCGCACTAGTGCATAGAAAAACGCCATTTGTACTGAAATAGGTTATTAGGAATTCGGTGTTCGCGGTATACAGGCCTGCTAATACGTTGTTGCTATCAACTAAACCGTCGTATGTATCTAGCGCGGGTCACCATGTCAAGTTCGTTCTATTCATCGCATTTAGTAAACGTTAGATAATGGAATTAATTATAGCATTTAATTGACAAATACGAATTACGCTGTTTATTTTGTTGTTAGGTGCGCAGAAGATTTTGGTGAGAATTTAGTTTGTATGTAGGTATGTATGTACAATACAGTCTAAAAGTGGAAGATCAAAATTTTAGACTTATTTTTTTCTTTTATGAGACCAAAGCAGTTCAAATAACATAATGCAGCTGACTGGCTTTTGTTTTTAGGGTTCCGTAGTAAATTAGGAAACCTTATAGTTTCGCCATGTCCGTCTGTCTGTCCGTAGCATAGCTCATAGGCCGTTAGTACTAGAAATTTGTTATTTGATACATGTTAAACACGCTGGCAAAGTGGTGGAATAAAATATAAAAAAATGTTTTTCATATAATAACTCACCTACACGTTAAGTAGGGATTATTTATTTTTCTGTAATCCTATAGTGTGGAGTATAGTTAAATAGGTAGTAATTCTTGAAAAAAATAAGGATCCCAAAAGAAAGTTTTTTTTCTAAATTCAATATTTTCGTAGAAGAAAAAACAAGAAACTCCTCTAACTTTTCATCCGTGGGTCAAAAAAATATGAAAAAATCATGAATAAGTGGGCTTATGAAATACTTTAAAATCAAACTAATTCGTTCGAACCAGCCCAGCCGTTTTAAATAACTACGGAAACTTACACTGAGCATGGCCCGACACGACATGCTCTTGGCCGGTTTTTTTCTTTTATGAGACTAAATCAGTTCAAATAACATAATGCATTACTGGCTTTTGTTTTTTATCTATGTATATAACATACAGTAAACAAAACAATGTAAAATAATCTACGACATTGACAGTCCAACCTTGATCTCCAAATCGACCGTCATTTGAATTTCGAATAGTTTGAATTTGGAACACAATATTCAAGTATCAAATCGTAACCGTTTTGATTTCTTGTGACATTATGGCATAGCATAGCACGCGTGGTGACGGCAGTAAGAATACATTTGTCACCACTCTAAACCCCATTTATTTCCGCGGTTGTCGTAAGAGTCGACTAAGGGATTGAACAGTGACACTTTGATCCCTTAGTCGACTCTTACGACACGGGCATACATTTTTTGAAGATTTGTGGGTAGCAGCATCATCATAGTGAAGTTCTACTATGTACCTAGGCCTATAGATGTGTATGGACGTATTTAGGAGGTAATTAAATGACCATAATCGCCACGCTGGGCAAGCGATTGGTGACAGTTAGTTTTTCCACTATGATCATGCTGCTGTCCATCATCAATCCTCAATAAATCACTTAGTGACACTTCAATCCCTTAGTCGACTCTTACGACACACACAGGGAGAGTTGCAGTGGTGACAGAATGTATTATTACAGCCGTCACCACACGGCTAATCCTTCTTAATGTAGTAGTTCCAATGATCGAGGTTCCACTATCATCATCATATCAGCCGAAAGACGTCCATTGCTGAATATAGGCCTCCCCCAAAGATTGCCACAATGACAGGTCCTGCGCCACCCGCATCCAGCGGACTCCTACGACCTTCACCAGGTCATCAGTCCACCTTGTGGGGGCCTACCCACGCTGCGCCTTCCGTGGCCGCCGAGAACCTTTCCGCCCCAACGGCCATCAGTTCTGCACACAATGCGCGCCCACTATAATAATAATAATTCATAGTTGTTTCTGCGAACGGTCTCATAGCGAAGAGTCTCGATCAACACCTCAAGAGGCTCTCGCTAGGTGGTTGGGTCAAGGGTCAGATGCAGCGCAGCGGTAATCCTGGACACGGCGCGCATAGTCCGGCGGTTCCTCTCCCTGTAGCCCTAACCACCGGCAGCTTGGGCCCGCCCCGTTGCTGGCGGCACTCTAGGTTAGGTTTTTTATGTGTTTATATGTTTTGTATTGTTTTTGTATTGTATTTTACTTTTATAATCATATTGTAAAACGCACACGAGACACATAATAAATAAAGAGGAATAATAATTCATAGTAACAATCAGATCGTGTAACAATTGGCCTAACACCAATTGGTGGCCAATTAACGATTGGTTCAGTTAATTTATACAATTACCGGCCATACGTAGGGCTGATTATTCATATGTATATTCAATTGTTACATGACATGATGCGCGATAACTTAATTGGCGACCATATATTATGCATATCAATTATATGAATAGCTTGCCTGTGTTGTGCCCGCGGCTTCGCTCGCGTTTGATTCGATTTGAGTAATATTTCCTCTCTTTAAGGGATAATTTAAAGTGTGGGTCAATAGAAAAAGAAAAAAAGGTAAACAAATATGGCGGACCGGCAATCGCATTTGTTGTCTATGAAAATAGTGATGGGACCGATGGGAATAGTATTAACTTTAATCGACCAAATATATCCTTCGCGAAATAATTACGAACTCAATACAGTGTGTATCTTTCATAGCGACATTGCTTTTAAGTAACGATAGATTAAAGTGTTGTTAACCATTTTAGTAAAAGAATATAATGATTGCCTTTATTATTTAAGAGTAATTAATTTTTATAAAAATCTTGAGCAGCAATGTAATTCAAACATTTATTGGACGTTTCTGAGAGGAAAAGCTAGTTTCGTTTTCATTTTAATTCGATCAAATCATTAAAGTAACTGCGAACTGTTGCCGACGTTAACTTATTTACTGAATTATCCATTACTAGAAACAACTACAATTTAAAACATGCGAGATTTGGACTACACTAGCACAACAAATTTACATCAACAATTCTTTCTGTGTCTTACTGTCTTAGCCAGCACATCTTGAATAGTATTATTCACTGAACTGATATCAAAAATCACTGCACATACATTATCACTTCTCAGAAATCACATTACCTACATAGTTCAATCATTTTTATTAAATTTATTAGGAAAGTCTGTTGATCAACAAACTTGATGTTATCTTGACACTTCAACTCAATCAATGTAAAGTTTTCAATCGGTACATAAACAAAACGATTATTTGATTCCGCCTTCTTAGTTAACACAAAATTACCTAGCGCTTAATCGTCTCTGTCGCACTTATAAGAAAGAATGACAAAGACGGAAAACTAAAATACGCTACTGAGCGATAGCCATTGGCAACTTGGCTTTTTTAAATACTTTAACTAAATATGCTAATTTCAGTTCATTAAGACTTGTACTTTCACCCCTTAAAAGCAATGTCGTTATGAAAGACACACACTGTATAAGTAAGTATTAGGTAATAGTGTGGGAACAATTTTTTATGACAAAAAGCCATTAATCCTACTAACAATTTTTAATCGGAGTGACTGTCACTATCACTACTCTCCTCCGAAGTGTCATCATCAGTGACTGTGATGATGAAAGCTTTTGTTACAGCCGCATTGTCAATAACAGTGTCGGAAATTCCGTCAATCACATTTCTCACAATTTTTTACAACTTTGCTAACAACATCTATCGATACTTCCATAATCGCTGCCGTTGTTTTATACAAAAAAGTAGGTGAGGTTCTTTCTAAATGTCTGTAGACATTTAAAATAAACCTTTTCATGTCTTCCATTCGTTGTTTTTTACAATCTTAGCTATTTTTGGCGGCTTTAATCCCTATGGACCAGGTTCACTCATTGTAATCTAAAATAAAGTTAGATAAAGAGACAGACATTTACTTTTCATTTATCTACACTTTTGAGTTTAATTTAAAAGAAGTTACCTTTATAACAAACCTTTTGAAGACGAAATGAGGCCCGTAAATAGCTAAGTCAAGTTGCGTTATTCTGTAGCAAAAGTGTAACGAAATCACAATGTTTATCTTAGTCCATATATAAAATAGCCAAGTCGTAGTTTAACCAGTTGCAAAAATCCAATCAAATTACAATTATCGGAGTCCAAATATAAAAGCTAAGACGTAATAAAGTAAATATCAGAAGAATATAATAATACACAAAACCCGTAATAACACGAAAAAGTAGCATTTTTTTAAATACCCGTCTTTAGTTTTTCTCAATTTACCGCCACTTCTGGCAGTCATGGTTAAGCCGCATACTCACGTATCCGATATTAAACTCCGCCACGAAGTCCGCGAATTATGCCGCTTAACGTTGTAGGTACCGGTACACATCAATAGTTTCCCAAATGACTCACGAACAATCATTTTTGTATATTGTTGGGTATACTCGTAATATCAAAGAAAAAAATAAGAAAATCGCGTGACTAAAACAATCGATCGAATAAAACCGAATCGATAACGGAATAAAACTGTTTTATGTCCCATCACTACAAATGTTAGTTTTTTCAAAGACAAGATAAATTTCGATGAGTAAAAAATCTCGACTAGCCCTTGACATAATATCGTAAAACACGTCCGAAGATTTCTTTGTGCTTAATTATTAATAAATATCAGATATTTTAACTAAAAATGTATGTGAACACAAGGTTTAAGGTTCTAAGTTGTGGATAGTATCAAGATTGTGTTTGGAAAGTATGTGGTTACGAAGTAATTCAGGTTTGCAGGTTTGTTTACCTTTTTTTCTTTTTCTATTGACCCACACTGTACCCATGATAAGCTATATGATCGCTGGTGGTTGGACCTCGTGCAGGGTCCGCCCGTATAGCTACCACCGTCTTATCCGTTAACCTGCCGCTAAATAGTGTTCGCACTGCTGTGTTTCGCTTTGGGGGTAAGATAGCCGGTGTAATTACTGGCATACATAGAGGCAATCCATCTAAGTCCTCAGGGCAGGCAGCGCATAGGCGATTTTTTGGTGGGCTGAGAGCTCAGTTGTCTACCTTCGTCACATAAAAAAAAAGATATAGGTACGTAATTTTTTTCACAGGCTTTTTATTTAATATCATCACCTAACCCGATTTTTGTTGGTATTCAAATGTTCAAGTTTTTGTGAGCCTCCGTAGCCTAGTTTGTAGTGACCCTGCCTACGAAGCTGGAGGCTCCGGGTTCGAATCCCGGCGAGGGCATTATTTGTGTATTTATTTATCACACACATTTGTTCCGTGGTCGTAGCTGTCTATGTATTTACGTATATATCTAATTATAAATATTGTAATGTATATGTATCGTCGCTTGGAACCCACACCCGAAGACTTAATTGGGCTTACCGTGGGACTACATCGATTTGTGTAAGATGTCCAAATATATTTATTTATAACTACTCTGGTTTCCCTTCAATACCAGGCCCCAATTTCACCACATTGACAAGTGCTACAATTGTAAATTTACTGTTTCTGCAATCTGGGGCGTCTATAGGCTACAGTTACCGTTTACCATCGGAAGGGCCGTGCGTTTGTTTACCACCAACATAAAATTTAGTGCAGGAACTTTAATAAATTAGTAGTAAATAACTACTTTTTTGCGAAGCAAAATTACAATTGTCACAAAAACACAACAATTGTAGCGAAATTCCGACATATGCCGAACCTCATGTCAAGATTGAATGAGAATTGTACTAAACCTTGCTACAATTGTCACGGGTTTCGGAAAATAAAAAGTAGTTTATTAATGATTTAAAAACGTTATTAGTAATAATTTTATGCTGGTTGCAAACAAACACATGGACCGTCCGATAGTAAGCGGTAGCCGTAGGCTACGGAGGCCTGTGACGTCAGTAACAGTGATATTTTACAATTGTCAGACTTGTAATTATGGTGAAATAGGCCACTGGTGTAAACCCGGTCAAAGTTGTATTTGAAGGATTAGTAATAAACATGAACATAAAAAAACACTTGTCTACGTTATTTGAGGTGTCATCTCTGTTTCTGTCTGTTTGCTTGTTGATTTAGTCTGTAGTGCGCGTACGCATACTAATATGCGATTCACGCCGTAATACTATGTTGTAGCAAGCTTTGACAATACAGCTAGAAATTCCGGAGAAATATGTTAAACATTATGTTAGTTTCGTTATTGAATAAATGTGAGAGAAAAACTTTAGAAAAACTTTGCCTTAAGAACGGAGCATTTTATATATTTGTCATCATCATCATCATCATCAGCCTATGTTAGTCCACTGCTGGACGTAGGCCTCTCCTATTAAATATGCGTATAGACGCATTAGGAGGTCAATGCCTATAATCGCCACGCTGGGCAAGCGGATTGACGATCGCAGTAAAGTGTCCACTATGATGACGCTGCTGCCCATCATCAATCTTGTAGAATGGTCAGTGACATTTCAATCCCTTAGTCGACTCTTACGACACCCGCAGGAGGAGTTGGGGTGGTGACAAATGTATTCTTACTGCCGTCACCACACGGCACATATTACGGTATATATTTGTATTTGGACGTATTCATGCAGAAAGGAACCAACCCACAAGAATTTTTCGTTCAAATTAACACCTAAACTCAAAACAAAAAAGTAAATTTTTACAATGATAAATTAGTGTGGATTGGTTCCTTTTTTCATAAATACGTCCATTTTTATTCGATTTATCCTAATATTCATAATCCTGATATTTGTTTTGGATGATGATCGCGATAGGTACAATAAATTATATGAAGCCAATTGAATTTTTTGACAAATATCGATTGCTCTTCCGTATTTTCTGCCACCCGGTATCACGAAGCCTGGGAAGAGTTCGCAACGTCGGAATGTATTAAAAAAAAATCGAATACATCAAAAAAATTAGGAATTTTGTGCCTACTAAATCCAAAGGAAGTATTATAAATATTACACAGCCACGACTAAGGAACAAATATTTGTGATAAATAAATAAAAATATGCCCTCGCTGAGATTCGAACCCGAAACCTCCAGCTTCATAGGCATCAGCGTCACTGCCAACGAGGCTACGGTGGCTGATGCAAATCAATAGTACTGAGTAATAATTTAATGTTATTTTTGAATTATGTACAGTATGTACAGTCGACGTCAAAGATATCATTACGGTTTAAGTGCCAAAAATATATTTACACGACCTTAATGTCAAGGCAATAAAGTCGTGTAAATATATTTTTGACACCTAAACCGTAATTATATCTTTGACGTCGACTGTTACATTCGAATATCACTCAAAATAAAAATTAACAATTTTAGAATACCTACCTAAAACTTTTTAATATTTGGAACTTAAACGCTGTCCAAGCATATAGGTACTCGGGTTCCGGAGCCTATTTGGCTAATCGTAAAAAAAACAAAAGTACAATTTGAACGCCACCGAATCATTTATAACGTAAACATAAAAGGCAAAATCGTAAAAGACGCGGAAACGTTGTTTCCATGGCGGAATATTTGGCGCGGCTAGATATGTGACATCATGTGCCACTGACCTAGCGAGGCCGCGCGAGTGTTACGCTGCGGTTACACCGCCGTTATAAAACGCGGGTTTTGTCCAAGTCAAAGTAACGTGACGCCACCGAATCATATTTATAACGTAAACATAAAATGCCTAAAACGCGGGTTTTGTCGAAGTCAAACGATTCTTTATTCCAGCTAAGAAAAAACTCTTTAAAATGTAATCTACCCCCGGTTCTAAACTACACCACCATAGCCAACATTTGAGAACATTTTCGTTTTTTATATGATGAGGACATTTTAACACAACAGAAAACAGAATTGTACACTTTTTTTGCAATTGCCCCATTTATAACGTAAATATAAAATCGTAAAAGACGCGGAAACGTTGTTTCCATGGCGGAATATTTGGCGCGGCTAGATATGTGACATCATGTGCCACTGACCTAACGAGGTCGCGCGGGTGTTACGCTGCGGTTACACCGGCGGTATAAAACGCGGGCTTTGTTATTGTCATGCCGCGGCCACGACATTGGTCTACTCGTAAGGCTAGAGGAAAACCATACGCGCGAGAGGGACTACCCACATCGGCATCCAACTCATGGATTCGCTCGCCGCTGGTCGCCTTAGACCAATGTCGTGGCTGGGCCTTTAGTGATTTTTAATGTTTTCAATAAAATACGCAAAACAATTAAGGCCGAGCTTTTTCGGGTTCGTGTGCAGCACGTGCAGGTGCGCGTGTGCGTGGCGTGCGCGTTCTAGTTTTACTCACTAACTTACTTAGTTTTACTCACTTATGGCGTTAATGTCGTAAGTTCGTATATACATAAATACAAAGACGCGAGACGTTAGCTCCATCAAAAAATCAGCATAGAGAAAAATCCCCGAAATTTACGATCTTCGGTGTTCGCAGGCCGGGCGTTTTATAACTCGGTGTGGCTATAGCATATAACCGTTCGCGAATCAACTTCTAATTTTAAAGGCAATGCTCCGACTATTTGAACTATTACGCAGCTCGCCTTAATCGCTGCCCATTCAAGTCAAGACTCGCCTTCCTTGAATCCAAAGTTTAATTTATTTTAAAACTTAATTAGTTTACCTGTTCTATTATTTGAATATGCTTTAGTTATGTTAGCTCTGTGACGCTTTGCTGCGTAGTGGCGTAGTGACGGCCGTAAGAAATGTAAGAATACATTTTGTTACCATCCCAACTCCTCCTGTGGGTAAGAAAGTCGGCTAAGGGATTGAAGTGTCTTTGACTTCATTTGAATGATGATGTGCATGAAATTGCCTGATTGCACCAAATAATTTACATTGTAAAACTGGTAGGAATTCAATTCAAATGATACACTATGATGTTACGTTTATCCGTTTATTTAATAGTTTTTGTATAAATATGAAAATTTATTTTAAACGAAGACTCGTGTCATAAACCACAAGAATACGAGGAAAATCTTACTTTACCTCAATTAATGTTGAACAACAAAACATTTTTTTTTCTCTCAATAATATTCAGATAAAGTGGGGTGAAATGAAATGTTTTTCGGCGGGGAAAAAGTTACTACAAAATCCAGTTCATTTTATGCATCAATTTTTTTTTTTGAAAGCCACTAAACTCCACGTTCCTAAATTTTTTTGTCTCTGATTACTTAGATTTTTTTTACAGGTCGGTATATTTACACAAAACCTTTTACACATAAACAAAAGCTTACCACCTACCACTATTCTATTATTACTGTTACTATTTTTTTATATATTTGGACGACATTAATTAAAAATAAAAGAAACCTTAGCGCCTTTACAAAGGTGGATTTACACCAAACGAGCGAATGGTCATTCTATCCCCCACTCTACGCAATCAACGAATTTCAACGAATCATATTTTGTATAACGAGCGAATTTCGTAGAGTGGGGGATAGAATGAGCATTCTCGCTCGTTGGGTCTAAATCCACTGTTACATTCAACATTTCTCGCCTTTAAACTCATATTTCCAGCCAATATACTGCCCTTTTTTCCATTTTAATTACCTACTTATGTATAGGGAAAATATTAGTTACCTAAAGAGGCAAAGGGCAACGGTTTTGCAATCATTTATCCTTGTAGGTGACCACACTTGAAGACTTGAGCGTTGTCATTTGCGATTGTTGTTTCGTCTTGAAAATTTTAATTGTAAAATATATAAATAAATAATAATAGGTTGTCTGTAAGAGATCGCTCTTAGCGATAAGACCGCCTGTTGTTGCTGGTTTGTTTTGGTACAATAAAGAATATATTATTATTGTTATAAATATACAGGTCGTTACACGTGCCACTGAAAACCTTGAACGGGGTGATTTGGTAGGTTATACTGAACAACTTTTACATATAGAGCTAACCCAGAAATCTCAAAAAAAATTGCTCTTTCATACAAAATGTCGTTATCGATCGGTATGAATGAAATACACAATTTTTTTTAGATTTTGTTTGAACTCCGATTCTCGATGTTCGCGGTAGGCGGTTTTGTTTTGTAGCAAAACGTTCCAAATTCAAAACCGTTCGGCCTTCAGAACCCAGCTGTGGGGGTATTCGGTAAACAAATACGCGGAAAGTGAAATCGCCATTGTGAACGTGTCACGGCCTTGTCAGGTCATCGAGGCATGGGGTTCAGGGCGATGGACGACGCGTCTCGTTAGGCGGGTTGAGGCGGATTCTGATTATAAATTATAAAAAAAAATGCTGACCTTTGATTTGGCAAGGTGATGTAATTTACTTAAAAGGTTAGGTACAGTTTTAGTAGCTGATGCCTAATGGAGCTGTCAGATTGACATTCATTTTATCAGTTACCTACCTTATGTTACAGCTTGGCAGAAAAGAGTAGAAATTAAAAAGTAGCAACATCGTAGTCGTCCCTTCCAAATAAATGTGCGTGAGAAAACGGGACGACACTACAATGTTGCCACTTCTTAATTTCTACCCTTTTTTGCCAGACTGTAAGAAGTAGGTATGTGTATGCAAAACAGTGCAAAGAGGAGGAATTATATAAAATCGGTAACTTTAAACACAAAACTCTTGTGAGACTCATTCACACTAAAATTATATTAAGTGTGTATTAGTCGTGGTTGCGCGACGAAGAATGTGAGTAACCCGCGTGAAATATAATTTTAGAAAAAATAGGTAACGTTTATAAATTGTGTAAATTAATTCAATATATTATTTCTGAAAATATAAGTCTAAAGAGAGTTGTGCCCTTATACAAAAATAATCCGAAGACTTCAAACTACATCATACTAAAATTTCGTGCGATTTGCACTTTTACCCTGTTTGCTGCGGGGTCCTTTATAAACAAATAGTAGTGTAACTACTGTAAAAATATAACAAAAAAAAACAATTTGAATTGTTCCAAAAAAAATGTCTTGCCTGTTGATAATTTTCTAACCTGGAAGTATACATTTGCCATAAACTCAATCACATGGTAAAAAATAACTTATTATTAAAATATTGATTCGGGTATCTTAGTAGGTCAGTGCTCGGCCGATATTAAGTAAATCCTGACACCTGTCATTTCAATAAATTATGTGTCAAAAGGTGACATTGTTGACAGATAATGTATTGAACTGACAGCTGTCAGGATTGCGGCATAGTTAACATTTGTAAACATTTTACAGCAAAGAGTGAATTGGAATGTTAGAAAATTGTACTACAGAAGGCAACAGAACTATGTAGTACAATTTTCTAACATTCAAATTTAGGCAACAGAACTAAGAGTGCTTGTGGCCAAAATGCAGCGGTCGTGGGTTCGATCCCCGGCTTGTACCAATGGGTTTTCCAAAAAACTTATGTACAAAATATCATTTGATATTCACAAGTACTTTACGGTGAAGGAAAACATCGTGAGGAAACCTGCATACACCTGCGAAGAAATTCAAGGGTGTATGTGAAGTCCCCAACAAGTACTGGGCCAGCGTTGGGACTACGAAAAATAGGCACGTTTGATGACAAGGCAACAGAACTAATGATCAGTGATCGGTTTTTTGGATTCTCCCGGCGGGTCTCCTATAGTAACTTGAAAAATAAACTTTAATTATATTGCCATTTTTCTGTTTCATAAAGTATGCTCTTGTGTGTATAATACAATAATGTTGAATAAAATTGTATGGTCACACCCGTAATTTCAACACGAGGCGACAGGAATCGAGGGATCTCTTCCAATATTATTTTTTTAATTTTCATTCATTTATAAGAATTCATTTATACAAGAATTAGCATTCAGAAAGTAGAATTTAATGATAGGAAACCAATGGTGGAAACAAATCGGGGATCTTGGAGAAATCGGTTGAAGTCAGTTTTTAAATTTTTAAATTTGTTGATTATTTGAGACCTCTTAATAGGCCTCTGGGAGGTAGGCGAAGTTATTAAAGACAAATACGGATCGATAGGTCTATACAAGTCTAGCGATCGACCTATGTCTCGATATTACATTACAGAAAGCCTTACGAGTATCGTCCTACTTTGCTAATGAGCTGAGCGTTACGCCACCGCCACCAGCGAAGGCCTAGGTTAGGCGAATGACCTACCGAGGCCGAAACTGTCTACCACCAACTTACCCTACGCACCCACTTTCCCCCTTATCCTCTTCGCAAAAAGCTCACAATCGCTCAACTAGCTCACAGATAACTTTGCTAGTCTATGCGGAAACACCAACTTACAAAAGCAGTTGAGGATTTACTGCTTCTACCAGTTTTGATTAGGCGTTCTATTTGGGGACGGTATGTGGAAATTTGCAGTTTAATCACAAAGTTACATAAGCGGCTGTTAATAGATAGAATTGACTAGTTTTGTTGAGGAATTTGGTTTTTGAAGTGTTAGTGGTAAGTTTGCGGCGTGAGTTTTATTAAGTCGATGTGTGACGACGCGTTTTTTTTAAGTTGAAGGCCACTTGCGCCTGCGTAATGGAACCAGCTGTTTGCTATTGTCTAGTAAGATGTGAGGAATTTAGGCTTAAGACGAATTCATACCTTAAGGTGCGCGTTTCATACATCGTATTGTAGATCAGTATTGTACCCGGCTTTGCACGGGTACAATACTGATCTACTAAAAGTTTCCCCTTGAATCACTATCTATAAAACACCGATTCAATATTCGTAAGGGAATGTCATTTAAAAATATTACTCCATAGATACAGGGTGCTCGCGAGGAAACCGAAAGATTTTAACTATGCATTCTAGACATCAAAATAAACAAAAAATATAAGACCTAATGTCAAATTCCACAAAAAAAATTTTTTTTTTTAAGATTTTTTGAACACTTTTTAACATTTCCAATACTTTTTATAATAACAACAATTTGTTAAAATAATTTTTTTTAATGTTTTTTTTTTAGGGACAGGTTTTTTTGTCAAGTCTATTCTTATTTTTTGATTATCAGGCAAAAGGTGTGGTAATATTAGAACACATTGTGGTAGAGCATTGTTGTCAATCAATGGAAGAAGTTTTATGACGAGTTACGTCCACAAAATTATTTCGAAAAAAGGTTAATTATCTCTGCTGGAACCAAGCCGAATCCAGGAAATTTTATATAACATTAAAATACTCTAAATATGCTCTGGAATTCAGCATTAAAATCTTGCGGTTTCCTCGCGAGCACCCTGTATATGCGCTTCTATTTACATACTTTCGAACAGTCATTTGCACCAAATTTTAATTAAGGCGAACCCGGAACCTCCAACTTCGCAAGCAGGTTACTAGTGTCACTATCGACTGAGGGAGGCTTTCAATATTATGTCTATTCGCTTCAGTCACCATGTCAAGGGTAACTCCTACGCAAAACAGAATTAGATGAAATGCAAATAAACCCACGTACACCACCTTACCCTCACATACCCTTTTCATTGAACCATTGCAAAATGGACTCTCTTACTACGAAAAACGGTGGATAGGTTGAAAATATTGTATAATCATAGACATGAACGTTACTTTTTATTTGGGGTCGTTATCGTTACTACAGGCTGCTTCAGTCTTTGTCATCATGAGACCCTGCAATCGGGTTAAAAAACCTTTTGACGAATTGATAAGGACTGTATCGTTATTTATAAATACAACTTTACTTGGCCGTATTTTTTTAATATTACATTTTTACATAAAAAACATACATGTGTCTAATTACTGCTTTAATAAGGTATACATTTCATCCTAGAAACTCGACGTGAAACATCTGAATTAGACACAACTAACCCAATCCTCCCGAGTAATAAAAAATATTTCGGACAAATACTGCAAAAAAATTTACGGTTTGCGAAAAAGACGACATCACACACAAAAAAATCGTACTATGAAAGACACGCTTTCACGTGCTTCGTAATGTCAAACATTTAGGTATTTTCATAGCACTTAAATTTCACAAAAAAATGTCCTGAATTTGTGAAAGGATACTTTAAAGAGAATATGGTATGTAGCTTACGTGTATTCTGACTTTGACATCCAATATAACAATCATGGAGCATTTATATCCACCTGTTCCTACGATGGATCAAGCCCATGGTGTTTCATTAAGGCTTTTATGTGTAGCTGATTATTATAGCTGTTTTACTGTTCTCATACGCATAAGAAAGTGAAGGTCATCTAAATCGTTGTGTAAAAATCCCATTTTAAGTAAAACATTAAATCCACCACATTTAATTTGCGTATGCTTGATTGGGGAATCATGAAGACACCGTTTAGATAATATACTCGGGAAGCATCTTGCCTTATTTCTTCTAAAAATAGTACCATGCAGTCGCTGAAATAGTCTTACATTCAGCTGAATAGGTTTGTCCGAAATACGTTTGATAGACAATATTGAAAGCATCATAAAGACCCTAAAAGAAATAATTTGGAAAGTAGCCATACATCACATAACACTCAAAAATATCTACACGCCATACACTCAGAACATAGAAACTCAAAATAATACATATTTCAAGAGTTAGACCAGGTTGAACTTGTATTTATAAATAACAATACGGTCTTTAATATTATAACATCCTTAAGGTTTTGCCACATAATATGAATAAATATGTGGAATTGATTTTTTTTATGTAACATGTAAATTTTTTTTTGACATGATTATGAATATATTTGACCCTACTGCGATCGGTTGGCCGGGTTCTAGGCATCAGCCGCGAAAGTCGATAGATATAGTTGCCCTTTTCTACAGCCTGGCAAAAAAGAGTAGAAATTAAAAAGTGGCAACATTGTATACTTCGTTTTATTTAAGATTAGAATTATCTGTCAAACGGGTGAACAAAGAAGCAGTGGTCGTAAACCTTCCTTCTTCGATTTCGGCCGATACCACTGAATTTCTCGGAACTTATGTATATACATATCATTTTATATTTACCGATAGCTGAACGCATAGTTTTCACATTTATTATTAAATTGTTGGCAAAACTGTATTTAAAAAAGTTATAAGTTATTTATAAGCAAGATGGCGGCAATTTAGAAAAAAGATATACCTATATTGAAAGTTTTCGTTTAGTGTTTGGCGGTTTTTAACAAAGTATTTTTTTTTATTTGTAACTAATATCGTACCGATTTTACATTTACTGAATTTAATGAAGTTTACAGTCTAAAATTTAACAATATTTGCGTATTTAATCTGGCTTACATTATGCACTCCCAATACTTTTAAAAGTCATGCATTTAAGGATTAAAACTATCGGTATAAAAGCGGACACGGTGTCATAAAGACTGAGCAGATAACAATACTAAGACAACCCTACGCATCGGCAACGTCGTTTAGTATTTGTCGCCATTATAGGCGGTCTGGGACGCTCTAATGTAGTTTGAATTTGGTAACAAATTAGAAAATAAAACTCAGATGACGTACCTACATAGTTTTATTCACTGTCAGTGGAAGAGTCCGAGGACTCGGAACCACCAACGTTTATAATAATATTTTCCACAGTGTTATCTATTACATTATCTAATTTAATTTAAAAAATTATATTCTTTTAAAATGTTATATACCGTAGCCAACGATATGCCAGCAGTCTCAGCAGTCTTTTTCACACGTTCCGATTTAGTGGGATATTCCTTTCTATCGCACATTTTTTTATTTGTAAATATTCACCACCATCCGTTTTTCACTGGTAGTCACAGGATTTTGCTTTCATCCATTTTAAATGTGCACCAACAAATAAAATATCTAAATAGATCAACAATTAATAACGAAATTGAACAAAAACGATAACAACAAACTTTAAGTAAGCTAACAGCAATATAAAACACAATCGACTCAACCGACAACAATATAAAGTCGAATGACAGACAGTGACATTTTAAAATTGTGTGAGAACTCTGCCTCTTTAGGTTCTTTAATGTACAACCTTTCTATGAAAATTTGCAAACGCAATTTATTAAAATTATTATCTTTTTATCTTAGAATATAAATTAACTAACATTATGTTTCTTATCTGTTCACAACACTGATGAGTAATGTGTATTAATATAGCATGATAATAAATTCGTGATATTTAATAACTCGTATTTACTGTTCGATCCGCAGAATTTGCCTGTAAAAGAAACTTATATCTCGTTCTGCGAAGGTCTTTCTAATGCTAAAAAAAACGAAGTATAGTGTCGTCCCGTTTTCTCACGCTTATTGATTTGAAAGGGACGACACTACGATGTTGCTACTTTTTAATTTCTACTCTTTTTTTGCCAAGCTGTAAGAATGAACTTTTGACAGTTAAGAAATGAGCCTTAAGGTGCGTTTAAACCAAAAGAGCATTCGCTGTTCTAGCGCCCGTTCTACGAAATCAACCAATCATGTTTTGTGTACCGATCGAATTTCGTAGAGTGGGAGGTTAGAACAGCGAATGCTCTTTTAGTTTGAACGCACCTTTACAGTTTGGAGGAAATTTGTTTGATCATGAGCGCATGAAAACCCTAAGCGGTCGGCAACTAATTTGATAACACCCTGTATAGTATAAATATGGTAGGGTGGATGGAAAAAAACTTTTCTACTACCAAACCTAATTGAATTCAATGATCCATGTTTAAATTAAACAGGATTTTGTATAATTGTCGGCTTTATAAATTTGCTTTGAAGTATTGAACAAACCTGAAAATTTTACATTTTATTTTTATTATTTTAGGGATAAAAAACAGACATACAAAATATGTTACAGCTTGGGTATCAAAACTAATAAAATTACTAAATATATGGCCTTCTACGCCTTTTAATTCCAATATATTCAAATTTTTGGCAATATTATAACAAGAATACGTTATTGATACACGAAAACTTCAAAAATATGCGAAAATGGTGTTAAAAATCGCTACATGTCCGTATTTTCACAATAATTTTGATAAAGTACCTACTGAATGGAGCATTCCATTGGCTGTCCCGTACAAACGCGTGTATATTTCGATAATTTGAGTTTTCTTCCGAGTTATTATATATATTTTTAAGCAATTTTTGACTCCTCTAGTCATGAAAGAGAACTTCGATAAACCCACAATTTTTAGAAAAACCGTGTCGTACGGGACATCGGTGGATTTTTTCGTGGAATGCACCGAATACAAGCAAAATTCGGCGAGTTCTGAAGTTGAAGCGATCAATAAAAACGTAAATTTCTTAAATGAGAACGTAATATCAAGTTTAGGAAAAATAATGAAGGAGTTTATCTCAATCAATGTGGGTAAATCAGTTACGTTTCGCATTCTTGCTGCACGCACACATATGCATGTTGCAATACACGTGCACGTTGCAACTGAGCAAATCTAAATTTAACCTTATCTCCATCCTATACGGGCGTGGTCAACCGTAGAATCCTTGTGGTACTTACATTTTTTTATCCAAATACAATACAGCTGCCCTATCGCGAACATTGAAATCCGCAAATTTAGACCATTTTTTTTTAATTAATGACGTCTTCGTTTATATGTGACTGCGAGAAATCCTCGAAATATGCAGATTTCGAAGTTCGTGGTACTAGGCCAGATCAACCTTACTCCAAATCACAGTACCTACATCATCAGCCTACGATTGCGACCACTGGTGACGGCAGTAAGAATACATTTGTCACCACCCCAACTCCTCCTGCGGGTGTCCTAAGGGATTTAAGTGTCACTAACCATTATTTGATGATGGGCAGCAGCGTCATCATAGTGGACACATTACTGCGATCGCCTATCCGCTTGCCCAGCGTGGCGATTATGGGCATTTACCTCCTAATGCGTCTATACGCATAGTTAATAGGAGAAGCCTATATCCAGCAGTGGATAGGCTGATGATGTAAATCACAGTATCTATAATAAAAAGTACCTACTCCTAAACTAAGCAACGCATCCAGAAGTAGAACTAAAATTAAAATAAAACGATGGAATCAACGTAAAGAAAACACAATTCTAATTACTTCAAATAGAAAATGATCTCTCGTTGTTTTGAAAAACTATTTTTCAATGTAACATTTTACAATCATAGATATAGGTTAGGTTAAGTAGATTAGTTAGATTTAATCTATGTACATAAATTGTAGTTATGTAACATTTATTAATTTTTCTGTTTCTTCTTTACAGGTATGTCAGCAATTTCCGGAGTCCAACCGGGCACGTCTCTTCAAAATCTGGATAATAATTTTCTACATACTGGAATATTCATTAAAATCATTGAATATTAAAGTTATTATTAACGTGAGCCTCAAACATAAATATTTAGCGAACTATGTTACTCACGTACCATCGACCCATTAACAGGATCCTCATCAGGAGTAGGTACGCTGAGCCAACGCCCGACGTGTAATAAAAATCCTCTTCATGAGTCGAAACATGTGGACTTGTGGAGCAATCATCGATTTACGTTACGCGAGTAACCCGGTTCACTAAATATTGGATTAGGCTTAAATTTGCACAAACATAACCCTATTAAATCTTCATCAATGGATTCAAACCAACGACCCTCGACTTGAAAGTCCAGCAGTAACAACTTAACAACCAGTACATACTAAAACTACAAACTACCCACCAACGTACAATTTTCTGCTATTAGACCTTACGGAATTTCCCGTTTGACCAGACCTGTTTTATTTTAGTTCTTTGTATTTTCTTTGGCGCTTCGCCAACGCGACGTGATCAACGGAAATGCACCAAATTTCTACTGCCTTGTTTCGTGCTAGTTTGCAATTTATTTAGTCTATGGCTTGTAATAACCCTAGACAGAATGGTAAAAGAAACATTCAAAAATTTACCGACAATAGAAGCTGCGGTCAATGTAAACAGATCGTTCAAAGACCCTTAAGGCTAGATTTTACGGAGTATTTTTTCCCGTATGCCGTATTCGAGATTTTCTCTAACATCGTAGTGACAATAGACTTTGTGTAGTACCGTTCACACGCATTCTCGAATACGGTATGCGGGATCCGTGTGAACTTTATTACTCAAAGTCTATTGTCACTACGACGTTCGAGAAAGTCTCGAATACGGTATACAGGAAAATAATATTCCGTGTGAATTTAGACATATTCATAAACGTCTCCTCAGACAAGGAGTATTTTTTCCCGTATATCATATTCGGGATTTTCTCGATCGTTGTGTCACTACGACGACTTTGAATAATAAAGTTCACACGGATCCCGCATACTGTATTCGAGAATGCATGTGAACGGTACTTCACAAAGTCACTACGACGTTCGAGAAAATCTCGAATACGGTATACGGGAAAAAATACTCCGTGTGAATCTAGCCTTACTAATTAAAATATCGAACCGGGTTACTCACGTAATATGATTGCTCGACATGTTTCGACCCTTTAAGAGGGTCCAACCATGACTTGGAAAGTAAAGGATACGTTAGGTTTTACTCGATACGTAATGCATTATATCGCGCTCACACTGACATATTGAAGCCAGCGCGATGTCCTGCTTTACGTATCGAGTAAAACCTAATGTTACCGATAATTGCAGTCATGGTACGGCTACTCCTCTTATCGTTGGGACTTTGAGTACCGTGAACTGCGAATTTCGTAAATTTCGAACATTTGTCTCTGTCACTCTGTTGAGGCCTTCGAAGTGACAGAGAAAATTGCGGTAGGAGACATTGTCTCACCATCATCGTCTCACTTTTGAAAATGTGTATTCTATAGCACGGTCTGCAATGTTTTTACCTATGTGTGAAATGCCAAATCGCATAACATAAAATCACCTGATGCTAAATATAAATATTTAGTAGTCACGTTTTTAAAATTCTGTAATATGGAATAATTAGGGTGATATACATATTTTAAAGACAAACGGGTCTTAATAGCGTAAACTTACGTTTCATTATATCGTTACGTTTCGGGCATGTTTTTTATTGAATAGACAATTTTCAGTAAAGATAAAGGTATGAAAGTCTGATTTGGTGTATAGTTTTTTATATCGTCTATTCATCTGATTATTATTAAATATGTATCCAGAGATACTTAATTATATTTAGATAGGTATTTAAAATAAATATCCGATGATTTATTGTAAGTAGTTACGCAGTTTCGATTTTCTCTACATGCAACATTACACGAATTAGAAATGGTGGGAAAACTAATCTCCAACTTTTTTAATTAAAAATTTTGTTGATAGTTTTTCAACCATTTCAACTTCAACGTCAATACGCAGTAAGACTCCATCATGCAGGCCTTAAACGCTATTGATGCCATAACTTATTTGTGTAATCCGCCGCGGCGTCCAAAAATATATAACATAAGGGCAGATCCCATTGAGGATCTGCCCGATGTTGAATTTAGGCGGCGATACCGCTTTAATAAGGCGACTGTTTTGTATATAGTAGAGTTGGTGAAAGAAGACCTGTAGAAAGATCGCAGAGGAGCTGGCCTCACACCAGAACTTCAGGTTCTAACTGCAATTAGGTGTTGGGGTCGCAAGGAAGTAAATATTTATTTATTACTTACCCGTACTACTAACTGCCCATACCTAGGTACTAACTAGCCATACAATTATGTTTCGTTATCTGACCGTCATCGCAAGTACCTAATCATAAAGCTAACTGTTTTGATTAGTTACCTAGGTAAAATAATACGTAGTAAGTACCTAATAATTTCAGGTTCAAGATGATGATAATATAATTATTTGAGATAAAAGTAAGTAACAAGGAATTAGGAAATATTTGCGAATTCCCGCCAGACAGCTGTCAAACTTTTTTTTAATTTGCGGTGAGACCACATTTTTGTCTATGATTTTGTCAAGGCGCCAACATAACGCGTCTAATCCGTTCAACAGCGGCTCAACAGTTATCGGAGAGATATTGAGCGTTTATGAATAACACTTCTTATACACCGTTCAACAAGACTTATCGGCTCGATAACTATTGGGCCCCTCAAACCTTCAACAAGGAATTTTTATGAATAAGGCCGTTAATATATAAGTATGTAATATTCAATAAACCTAACGCAAAAAGCGCTTGTGGCCTAGCGGTAAAACGCACGGCTGCTACGCAGCAGTCGTGGTTTCGATTCCCGGCTAGTACCTACCAATGAGTTTTTCATAAAATTGATGTATGAAATATCATTTGATATTCACATGTGTTTTACGGTAAAAGAAGTGAGGAAACCTGCATACACCTGCGAAGAAATTCAAGGGTGTATGTGAAGTCCTTAACAAGTACTGGGCCAGCGTTGGGATCTCGTAAAATACGTTTGATGTCGAGTTGCGAAAAAAATGGCCAAAATACAACAACAACAACCTAATGCACAATTGCACATACAGACAAATACATTCTAAAGTGACTCAGTTCTCAACTTCATGAGAGGAAACAGCTCATTGCAGTTTAATTATTTACCGGTATTTTTATACCGACTTGAAAAAAGGAGCACGTTTTCAATTCGACCCTTTTTTTGTGTATGATACTCGATAACTCCGAGAACCGTAAACCGATTCACAATTTTTTTTTATGGAACGAGTTTAACTCCGAGACGGGCCCATAGGCACCAAGTCGGGGTCTCATGATGGGATCTTGGAGGAATCGATTTCGTTTATGGTGAGAACCATCTCTTTTTTGAAGTCGGTTAAAAATATTGTAAAATTACCTGTCTTTGCCATCTCAACAGCTGTTAGAATCGAGTTCAAAATTTCCATCGCTCTCTTTAAAATATGACCCGCACCGAATTAGGGTCAATACAAAATAAACATTACCTTATGGGCAGACTAGGCTTGATTGATAGCACCTGTGCTAACAAGCACACGTCCCACTACAGGCGAGCAAGCGATGAGCCATCGGTTATTTTCTCGCTCAAGAAACGAACAAAGATATACAGGGTGGAACGGAACGAACCTTCCCGCTACCGTCCGAGTCCACCAACCATTACGATGAAGTTTCAGTATGGTACAAACATCAAAATATCTGTTAAAAAAAATTCTGCCCTCCGGCCGGCAAACAGCTCTTTGCCGGCCGCTGCGCTAAATTAGTTGCCGCCTGCCGGCTCCGTTGAGCAGAAAAATAGTACTAGCTTCGCCTCGGCCTACAATTACACGTCATCCGAGGCATTTCCCACTTAAACGCCTGAGTACTCGTCATCATCATTCATCATTTCAGCCATTTATCGCCCACTGCTGAGCATAGGCCTCTCTTCTAGTACGCCACTCATCTCGGTCCTGAGCCAGTCTAACCCAGAAGTGTCCCGCAATCTTACGAATGTCGTCGACCCAACGAGCCAACGGACGCCCAGGAGCTCTTTCATCCGAAATAGGCCACCAATCCGTGAGAACTTTAGTCCACCTGCCATCACTCTGCCTGGCAACATGTCCTGCCCAGTACTCGTACATGATGTCGAAATCCCTTGCACGCTCGCCGCGCCGCTGCCCGCCCCGCTGGACGCGCCGCTCCTTGCTCTACACTCAGGCCTTTTTCTTAGAGAAGTCACTCGTGAAATAAAACTATGAAAACGGATAAACTCGCGTATATTAACTACCTAATTTTAACTTCATTTCGACGTTTCGAACACTTTACAGGGTTCGTGGTCTGCGGATGACTGACAATGGAGGAAATTTGATAGATCTACCTCCATCAAAATAAGAAATATAAGTACAAAACTACACACCAAAGAAAAATTACTAAACCACAGACAATAAATTTTAAGGGTGGATGTACATACTAAATTTGCAAATTAAGCTAGTTATACATTACAAATATTTTCAGAATGAAGACAAGAGACAAAGTAACCGAAGGAAATATTAGAAGTCACTCGCTAAGAAAAAACTTGCCGATCGCTACTCGCTGCGCTTTCATCGCCGATGGTGGGACTTGAGCCTTTTTGCAGGATCTCCTTGTGGTGTCTAATCATGACATTATTAGTAAATATGAAGCTATAAATGTTGGTAGTACAGTCAAGATTATAAATAAATACCTACCGAAAGAATGGAACCTCTCTTAAATATGTAGGTACATATAATATTATACGTAATATATGATATATACAGGGCGTCCCAAGACTAGGAGACGTGAAGGGAAAGTACCTCAAATATTCTAGAGAGGATATTTTGCTAGACTATGTTATTTTTAAAGGTAAATAAAACTGCATTCAAAGTTTTTTAAAAATTACTTGCTTCACCTGGAAATCGAACTAACTACAATTTTTTTTCGAATTTTTATCCCAACATTTTTGGTTATTATTCTAGTTTTAGATACTATGTTTCTTAAGAAAAATTTTAATTTTTTATCCATTCTCTCGAATGACATCATAAAATGAACAAAAAAAAATTGTTTTCTAAATAAAGTAGATTCGATGCGTAGAAAGAGCTAGATTTCTTTTAAATTTTTTAATGCAATATTATTTAATTTTCAAAATAAAATAAAGTCTTCTTTCAACGAAATATCCTATCTACGATATTTGTACCTTCCCTTTATGGCCCATAATCTTGGGACACCCGGTATAATAGATATATACTTATAGATATTTAAATATATTAGACACTCGCACGACCAAGGAACACAAATAATGCCCTCATCGGGATTTGAACCCGGCTTTGCAGGCAGGGTCACTACCAACTACGCTACAGAGAAACTGCTATGCTATTCTTTTATTCACACATTCGACGCTGCGTTCGTCAACGAGCTCGACGTCGAGACAGCCTTATCTAAAATCCTAGCTGTTTTATTTGACAATTGGAATCGAGGCTGTGAGCGAGGTAGTGGGCGAGTTCGTCACTGTTTTTCGTTAGAGAATACGAAGTTCGTACATTAAACGTCAAACTCTCGACGCAGTGTAGTTCCAGCTCACGCCGCATTCGTCGCCGAGCACTAGTGTATACCATTTTTAGGCTCGACGCTGCCGCAGTGCTGACACAGCGCTGACAGCAAGGCGGTTTCCTTAGTGAATAACACTGCTGATATCGCCTGATGATGTGATTCGCAATCCTTAGAAGGACCTCCAAATTCGCCGTCACGCGTCCACACTTATCATTCACCTGAGATTAGGCAGGTGAACGGCTCGCTCGAAGGCCAGCTGCTAGTTTTTACCGCCGGTTATCGACCTACAATTGAAAAAACTACAACAGACTAATACGTTTTAAGCGCAGTCATAAATACTACGCAAAACGTGAGAGGTTTTAATTTTGAGTTCCGGAATGTTCTGTGGTTTGACGGCCAGCAGTGTCTAGTTGGTTGTGATTGTGACGAGGCCTAGTCCCACGGTTAGTCAATAAAAGCTTGTCTGTATTGTAGTTGTTGTGGGTACCATAAGAATCGATATACAGGGCGTCCCAAAGTTATGTGACATGAAGGTGAAGTACCTGAAAATCGTAGATAGGATATTTTGCTAAAAGAAGACTATTATTTATTATTTTAAAAATTAAATAATACTGCATTAAAAAAAATCCAAAAATTTTGCTTTTTCTAGGCAACGAACCTTAATACGAAAAATTTTTTTTCGTAATTTTATGATGTCATTCGAAAGAATGGATAAAAAATATCTAAAACTAAAAGAATAACCAAACAAGTTTGGATAAAAATTCGAAAAAAAATGTAGTTGGTTCGATTTCCGGGTGAAGCAAGTAATTTTTTGAAAAACTTTGAATGCAGTATTACTAAATTTTATAAATAACATAAAGTCTTCTTACAGCAAAATACACTATCCACGATATTTAAGGTACTTCCCCTTCATGTCCCATAACTTTGGGACGCCCTGTATTTTAAAAGCCGACCAAGAGCATGTCGGGCCATGCTCAGTGCTACTCCACGAACAGACAGACGGACAGATGGACATAGCGAAATTATAAGAGTCCCTTGTTTACTATGGAACCCTAAAAGTGTACTTCACAAATCTCTATGATACACATAAAGATGCGCCCATACTGGGATTCGAACCGAGACTCCAGTTTCGCAGGGTCACTATAAACTAGGCCACAGATGGCTGTCGAAATCTCGAACTGTCACTCTGGCCTGGTACCGCGAACATCGAAGTTCCTAAATATCGGGGGTTTTTCTCTGTCACTCTAATGACGCTTTTGTTGGAGAGACAAATCCCCGAAATTTGCGAACTTCGGTGTTCGCGGTAGCAGGCCTGTTTTTTATTTACACTACACAATATGAAGCGTCTTTGTCACTCAAACGAGGACGTAATTAGAGAGACAGAAACAGGTGCAATATCTTAGGTTTCGTTCGCTGTAGGCCTTATTTTGATTAAATTATTTGTTTTATCACATATTTCAAAATGTCCTAAATCGTTCCAATTTACCTAAGAATACATGATAATCACGATTTTCTTCCATTCTGGTAATGATACAGAGTAACTAACAAGAGATATGACAATCAGGTCAGCATTCAAATATAATTGTGGCTAAATCCGCGTGTCCATTATGGCACGGCCCTTATGCGGCTTAAGGTATGGTTTCTCTGACTATTGAATTTAGAGATGGGGACAAAGATAATTCACGGGATTCAATTATGCGTTTTGGTGATTTGGAGACGAGAGCAAATGAATAAATAGAATAGCGCACCTGTATGTACGACTGCGACCATATACAGGGTGTTTTTTTTTCGACCGTTCAAATTCTACGTAGTGAATGTATAGGTCATACTGACCAACTTTTACTATGGGGACAAAGTCGAAATCGCGAAAAAAAAATCAGCTGTTTCATACATTTCGGCCGGCGTAATGCCGCCAATTTGTATGAAACAGCTGATTTTTTTTTCGCGATTTCGACTTTGTCCCCATAGTAAAAGTTGGTGAGTATGACCTACACATTCACTACGTAGAATTTGAACGGTCGAAAAAAAAACACCCTGTATAACATGGACGTCTAACCCCAGCTCAAAAATGCACCCAAATACAAATTGTTCAATTGTGCCAAGATGGGCAGGACATAGCGCTTTTCTTAACACCACGCATATTTCGGCGGAACATCTTTGATAAATGTTTATAGAATATAGCCAATCAAAACTTTGACGGACTAATCATAACTATTTTTCAATGGCGGTTTAAGTTTTTATAGGTTGACATTGAAATTCATTACCGTTATTCATTGAAGAGGGGTTGACACTTTTCAACTAAAAATCAGGACCGTTTTTGAAAGACAATTTAGTATAGCGTGCGGCTTCCATGTTTTATTTGTTCGTAGATGTACGAGTACAGTGAGCCGACGAGGGTTTTTGATACTTTTTCCGCTCTTATGGACCAGTGAGATGGCAGCACTGTGCGTAAGGCCCAACGAACTGTTTTCCAACGATTTTCAATTATATTTTTAGCTTTATTTATTCTTAAAATAAAATAAGCAAACTCATTTTCAAACTACTGCTCCGCAAGCATCTTCTTGTAGACGAATTTAAGCAGTTTCCTCCGTCAATTAGTTTCTGATATTGAATACTATCATTAAATATGTATTAGTTTATTTAATTATTATATAAGTATTAGTATGTGATTGTAGGTATTGTTATAGTCATTTGGTATTTATTACTATGTATTTATTACTTATACGAGTTGTTGAGTACCAACTAAAATGTCTTTGTTTGTCCCAATGGTTGACTGGTAGAGAATGCCTTTTATCATTAAGTCCGCCATTTGTACAATTTCCTATGTCTTGTGCAATACAGTTTAAATAAATGAATAAAACTATGAAAACGGATAAACTCGCGTATATTAATTAAATATAACTTCATCCCGACTTATTTCATGTGTAATCCTCGCGGTAACCGGAGAAAATATTATATTCTTAAAATACTTTAGGAATATTGTTACAAAAAAAAACAATTCCACGTCAATTCCCATGAAATGAACAAAGTTTTCGTCATTTTCTTTAGTATCAGAGTGACAGGATTCCAAATTCAAAAGTAAATAATAATTAAGGGTATTAAAAATGTTGAAAATTAGGAATTATATCGACTAGGAAAATCCTTGACTCCATAAATATAGCATTATGCAAAATTCATTCGCGATAATGTCAACATTAGCAATCAGTGTTAAATTATGTATGGTTGTGTATGGATTGGCCACACCCATCAAGGTCTTGGCCAGAAGTTACGCCAATAGGAGACCTTGAAATTTATCTAATCTACAACATTCAGTTAATTTCAAGATAAATAAATATCATGGGATATCATTACACAAATCGACCTATGGTTACCGATTTCTAAGAATGTACATTTGACAATTTAGAAATGAGCCTTATATATTTTTTGATGCTCGAATGGAGACCACGGCTCGGCAAACGCAGCGTAGGACGTCCACCTACAAGATGGACAGACGACCTTATGAAGGTCGCCGGGACACGCTGGATGCAGGTCGCATCTAAGCGGTACATGTGGAGGTCCAGAGGGCCTATGTTCAGCAGTGGACGTCTTATGGCTGAGATGATGATGATGATGACACAAAGAGATGTCATCACCGGGCATCTACGTGGCCATGGTGCCCTAAAATA
>JALPQI010010571.1:0-35939 GCA_025490895.1 Thaumatotibia leucotreta
GTTAATTACTAAGCAGTATAAGTACTATACTATACTATTATTAAGCATTTTTAACCCGTAATAAGGCAGGGGTGCCTTATTACGGGTTAAAATTATGGGAAAGAAATTTGGAAATGTAAAATGAAAGCATTTTTTGTATTTTATTTTTTATTTGTCTTCTTCATCACTTATCCTCCTGAGTCCTGGGTACCTAAAAATCGAGTACATTCCCATAAAAGCCGAGAGGCCTTTATGACCCCCAAATAATTTATAAAAGAAATGCTTAAAATATACCTCTTAGAGTATATAACCAACTTTGTTCCAACAAAAATGTGACAAACTCATTTTAAACCTTAAAATCATAATCATAATCATAATTGGTAATATATATTACATGTCATTTGGTGAATAATTCGAGTAAAAAGGTAAAATATAACAGTACAATAATTTAAATTTAATAACAATATGTCACACAATGCTTAGTACAACCTAGGTACTAAGCACCTGCGAAGAACTCTTTATGGTCGTAGAACGCCTGCTCGAGCAACCATTTTTTTAATCTGATCTTAAATATTGAGTCACTTTGTGCACCGGTTATGTCGCTTGGGAGTTGGTTGTAGACCTCATAATCATAATTGTCGCTTGGGAGTTGGTTGTAGACCTCATAATCATAATTGGTAATATATATTACATGTCATTTGGTGAATAATTCGAGTAAAAAGGTAAAATATAACAGTACAATAATTTAAATTTAATAACAATATGTCACACAATGCTTAGTACAACCTAGGTACTAAGCACCTGCGAAGAACTCTTTATGGTCGTAGAACGCCTGCTCGAGCAACCATTTTTTTAATCTGATCTTAAATATTGAGTCACTTTGTGCACCGGTTATGTCGCTTGGGAGTTGGTTGTAGACCTTAGGACCCATGACGTGAGTCAACCTTCCTGACTTCGTAAGTCGGTGTGGTACGGTGGGCAACCTTGCGGTGCACGCACTGCGGGTCAGATATCTACGTGGCCGTGGAGCTTCATTGTTGGACTTACGTGCCGCATCTTCCCGGGCAGTTACTGCCATATGCAGAATAGGATAGAGGGTAGCGTTAGGATGCCTAGCGCCTTGAAGTGTGGTTTCGCTGAGTCGGTTTGAGGAATGCGTACAATGGCCCGTACCGCTCGTTTTTCGAGGCGGAACACCCTCTCCCAATCCGCTGCTTTCGCCCATAGTTCTACTCCGTATTGTATAATTGCGTGCACTGACGCAAAGTAGCACGCTCGGACGATATCCGCAGGAAGTATCCGATTCAACCTCTTTAGTGCATAGCATGCCGTACCTAGCCTACCACACACTTTGTCTACTTGACTGCTCCAGGTTAGGCCGCTATCTAACTCAAATCCTAAAAAGGACGAGCTTCTGACCTGTTCGATGAGCCCGTTATTAGTCCAAACTGAAAGAGGTCTCAATTGTCTGCCAGAGAGGTCAAAGTGGATGTAGTGTGTTTTTGTTATATTTAAAATAAGTCCGTTAGTCTCGAACCACTTTGACACTGATGCGGCAACCGAATTCAGTTTGGTCTCAAGCTCGTCGCAGGTCGTGGCCTCCACTACCACGGCCACGTCGTCGGCGTACATATACGTATCTCCAAGGTTAATGGCCTCCGGGAGATCATTAAGTAGGAGCGAAAACAGGACATTAGATACGGAGGAGCCCTGCGCCACGCCCATGTTGGTGGTCACTGCGTCGGATCGTACTCGACCGCTGTCCGCGACCAACAATCTGCCTCCTGTGCCGTAACATGTCAGCCAGCAGTGTCAGCGCGTGCAACCGTCAAAACCATAGTGCTTTAGCTTATTTATTAGGACGTCATGGTGCGAGAGGGACTTACGAGGTGCAGGGGCGGTGACGGTCTGTACTTGCAGCGCTCTCGCATTCGCACGCGCACCTGCGCGCTGATGTTGTCGCGTAGATAGCTGGTGACGTACCTGGTGCTCGGCTTCCTCGTACCTGCCCTCGGGGCCGTTTCGTCTGTCTTCGGCATCTGCTTCGGGGCTGTTTCGTCAGTCTTCGGCACCTGTTGTGTTAATTTTTCGCCATCTTTGTCGTTAAAATCTATTTTCGCCGGTTTTAATTTTGCCAAAATCGCGTCGATTTTGAAGTGTATGTCCGATATTTTATTTTCTAAAGGTTCTATGGCCTTCTGTATCAATTTTTCTATGGCTTGAAGGGTTACTTTCGCCATGTTGACTCGAGAATTTTGGAAAAAAACTGTCGAGTGCCTGTGAGTACGTGTGTTCGCGGTAGGGGCGCGGGGCGTAATCCTCATAAGAACGACATAATAAAATAAATCCTCATAACACAATAATAATAAAATAAGCGACAGTAAGTTCCGGACTCAACACTGATGGTGTTATAAAGTACTCTCGGCTTTTATGGGAGTGTACTCGATTTTTACCTAGGACTCAGGAGGATAAGTGATGAAGAAGACAAATAAAAAATAAAATACAAAAAATGTTTTCATTTTACATTTCCAAATTTATTTCCCATAAGTTTAACCACCCCTGCCTTATAACGGGTTAAAACTGCTTAGTAATAGTATAGTATAGTACTTATACTGCTTAGTAATTTAACCATTATCTACTGTCTTAACAAATATGGCACGCTGGCGTATGTGTTCACTGGTAATTCAACTTCTTTTTAAAATAGGCTTTGAAACTTTGGCTCTTATCATTTTAAGTTCTTTACAAGAAAATTTTGTCATATCAATGTTAGTTAAGAGAAAAGAAAAGTTTTTAGATATTTACGTGTTTTAAAAAAAATCCTAGTTGTGACAGCCATATTAACCCTTAACCAGGTTGTGATCTCATAGCGACCACTTAGCATATGATTTTTTTCTGACGAGCAATATGCTTGTATCGGCCACTAAATGTCATTGACGTATAGTCTATTAACTGACAGATTTCTGAACGCACCCAAAATCGATGTGTCAGAACAAATTTCTTTGACGTTTTAGTTGTCAAATTCAAAAACAGAAAAAGTGGCAGATTTTGTGTGTTGCTCCAGATAAATACTATTATTGTGTCGAAAAAAATTACGGTAAGTGCTATGTGTCGATTTATTTTGGTAGTATATAATGTAATGTAAGTGTAGTATGTCATAAATGGTCACGGTAATAGTTTTTTACTTAAAATTTTTGCTCTTAAAGTTTGTGGGCTCTATACGACCTCTGCCCGTTTCGGTTTGGCACAAGTGGTTTGTATGTGACCACCGCCCGGCTGGGCATTTATGTGAAATTTAAGGGTAAGTTCATTACTGTACACCATGTAGGTCCACCCACTAAACATCTCAAGACTTACTACAAGTATATAATTATAAGTTAGTTTTGAAGCGGATTTTGCTAAATGGCGTTTGAATGTAAAAATAAATATCCTTTTTTCTTACTTTTTATTGTGGTATTATTTTGTCCATGATTATATTTAAACATAACAACTACCCCTTAAAACTTCAATGTATCGCCAGCAGGACAGTGGCCACATACGGAACACGTGGGCCTTCTGGTGACGAGCACAGGGCGTATATTGACCACCGGGTTTTTTTTATGGAAATAATGTTTCTAAAAACAAAACAAGAAATTAGTTTTTAATTGACGCTATTATCTACCGAAATCAGGATCCGAAAGTGAAAAAATCGCCAGGCCTGTTTAAGGGTTAAACAAAAAGTCGTACAAACATTACACAGGTATATAATGTTTTTATTAGGAATTATTTTAAATAAATTAATTAAATAACAAAAAGGTTGTGGAAACCTGAAAAATTTTTCTGACAATGACATAAGAGACTGACGGATTTGACAATAACGCATCTGTCGTAGTTTCGTTGGCCTCGAACTCCAATTAGTACTAGTAGTAGTTACTAGTTAGGCAAAGCCTGTACTGCAGGTAACCAAAATTCGGAAAAGATACTTAAAGTAACCTATCAATATATGAATGAATGAAGATTTGAGTAAATTGTGTATACATATGTGTATGTGTTTATGTGCAGGTGTCTATAGTGTGTGTCTATACGTGTGTACACACGTACATGTTGAACAAATGCTTACATTCACTGTACAACTCTCAGTAACTTCTCTATGTCCTCATAATGAAGAGACTTGAGCCATGTTTGCATTTTATTTTTAGTTTCTCGAAGAGAGTATTCTTGCAAATATATACTTAGATATTTCAACTCTCCCAAACCCTATTTACATTGAATATATCTACGAAAGTTATGTTCAAAGCATGGTTTTTATCTCCGTAATAGGCCGGAGCAACCATAATCATAAGTTAAGCTCAAAATAAACAGAGATAAGAAGCTTGTGAGAGCAAACCGCGAATACGAATCCAAATTTTTGAGGTTCTATCTCTGTTATTCTTATTATGCCTCAATTAGAGAGACAAGGGTAAAAGCTCGAAATCTGCTATGGAGTTTGATCGAAGTAGAGCCTTTGTTTTCTGAGGGTGCCCCTCGGGAGCCGCGGAGACCACAGATTAGTTTTATCCGCTTTTTATCTGACACTTAATATTGATTGTGCTGTGCCGTTTTCCCTGTTGTACGCATTTTTAAGGTTCCGTAGTAAATAATGAACTCTTATACTTTCACCATGTCCGTGTGTCCGTTTGTCTCTCTTGCCGTGGCCACGACATTTGTCTGAGGCGACCGGCTTAGCGGAAAACCATACGTGTGAGAGGGAGTACCCATATCGGCATCCCGCTCCAATTCATGCTTTCGCTCGCCGCTGGTCGCCTTACGCCGCGGCCACGACATCGGTCTAAGGTGACCGGCTTAGCGGAAAACGTATGGTGCTCCCTCTCGTACCTATATCGGCATCCCGCTCCAACTCATGGATTCGCTCGCCACTGGTCGCCTTAGACCAATGTCGTGGCCGGGCCTTCTGTCCGCAGCATAGCTCATTGGCCGTTATGCGTTACCTAATATAATACTTTAAAATAATTAAATGTATAGGTGCGTATTTTTGGCCGCTCATTAGAAAATTTGAACATGCTGTCTTTTTTTACTGTGCCGATATATCTGTCATTGACCTCCGGAAAGTTAAAGACACTAGAATTTTTAGAGTTTTTAAGCATTCTAATATCGTTGGTATCCAGAGGAGCTACAATAGTTTCCCAAGTGCGAGTCAGTTTAGGTTCGGCTCGTCAGTTTTTTTACAGATATTCCATGGAGCAGACATATTGCGATTCAAATTAGGACCTCAAGACAGATGGTGCTTTTTTACGCACTAGTAGGTACGAGAAGTGGTCGATTTATTCGACAGCTCAAAACTTCGTAGGGCTCGGGAAAACGTAATTTTTTTCGCACTGTACCTACAAGTTACAAATAAAATCGAATTAATTTAAGAACCCGGACAAACAAAATTGTAACAATTGAGAAAAAGATAAAAAAAAAACAGAAAAAGTTGTCTTTTTTTATTGGTACTCGATATTTAATTATAACTAGTAGTTCAAAAACATGACATATCTTCAGGAATAGTGCAGTACCGCGTAACTAACAAATTCAATTAGGTTGAATTGGAGTGTCAATTGTTTGATATTTGAACTCTGTCTGCTTTGGTAGTTACGCGGTATTGCACTATCCCCGACGATAATATTCATTAGGAGATAATGGTAGCACAGAACTCAAAAAAACATAAACTATTGGCACACGTACCGGTCGCAAATCTAGGTCGCAGAATGTTCCCAGAAGCATTTCAAAGTGCACGTAAGTATATTCAGTAAAGGGTTCTCTGTAGTCCAGAAGCCTGCTGCCCTGGATAGTAACCGTTATTTTACAGAAACCTCGAAATACCAAAATATTTTAATAGTTATTATTTATTATACAAGGGGGCAAAGTTGTTGTTTAACTGTCATGCCAATATTGAGACCTGGGAGGGCGATTTTTGAATTTAACAGATGATATTGACGTTAGAAAGGCTAATTGGCTTAAGCGACACTTTGGGCGATATTGAGTTATTTATATCATCGGAATCGGCAGATTTTTCTCCGTCGATTGAGCTCGGTTTCATAGCGATCAGACGATTTTGATGGCGGTTAACACTTCTGAAATTTGGTACAGCTTTAAAAAAATCAAGGCATGAAGCAACACAAAAAATTGCATTTTTGAATGAAACGTGACTTGACCCACAAACATGTTTGGTTGGTTCCCGCTTAAGCGGTTTTTACTTTCCCAACTTTGCCATTCGTTTTGATTTGAACCTTTTGGCTTTACTCCATCACACACGAGCATAGTCGTTTAAGTCAATTGAACTTCAACAAAAAAGTGCCACCATAGGCGTTTGAGGCATTTAGCCTCCATTTAAAATAAAAGAAGCATGTCGCTTGAACCATTTAGCTCTTCCCAATTTTTTAGGGCATGGGTCGCTTCAACCAAATACGTAAGACCCTAAACCATAAAATGTATGTTACTTAAGCATTTTGAACCTCTTTTTATAGATGAGAATGTTGGTTGAAATAGAATATTTGTTTGACCTGTGTGATTTAAATCCTTATAATAAAATCATAATGCATCATATTAGTGTAGCTTAAATCATCAAAAATTTCTATGAGAAACTTTTGACTCGGCGGTACAATCACACTCTTGCCGCCGTCGGTGCTTTTTGAGCCGCTCGCCTATAACTACCGCCGCCCCCCGCGCGGGCGCGTCAATCACTTGTAGTCTGTGCCGGTAGGCGCATGTGCCGTAGTGATTTGTGTGTGATACTGAAATCGTGTATTTCACATTATGAAATAATTTAATTATTTTCATTGTTATTTCTTGATTATTTAATAATAATTAAAGTTTAAGTCTTACTTACTTACGTACGCGTATTTCTGCAGCTTATAAAGTAAAAAAAAACTGACTACAGATATAATAAAAATTAAGATTAAAAAATGTAACGTAACTCTATCAAGCGTAGTAATAAATTAATTAAAGATGTTAGGCAAAAAGAGCTTTTTTTTCCAATAAAAGCGACAGAAAGGTTATTGCGGATGAAACGCTGTAATCAATATCCGCAATTTTACTAAGACTGATTCTGCCAAATAACTATCTAATTATGTTATTAGAAGCAAATATTTTTCTTTATACAGGGTGTTTGTTATGTCGTTAGCCAAATTTGGATATGTCATTCGCGATCACCAGTAAACAACATTTTTGAAAAAAAAAGTGACACTTTTTTTTAGTTTTTTTTCCCGTTTTTTATCCGGCAAAAACATAATTTGTGGTCACTAGGCAAGTTTGTTTCAATCCGTGCGATTCGATGGCAGACAAAAGGGTAGCAGGTTTGAGTAGTCAAGTCTTAGCCAATCAGGAGTTCATCACAAGCACCGATCAGCCGACGTCACTCACCCCACCATCGGCACTAAACAATGAATAAAATGTCCTAACTACATGCCCACACGATTGTTTTTTGATTAAAACTGCCCAAGCGCATACCTACCTGTACCTGCTCGTCGTCATCAACAATTCAATTTGCTTAGAGAGTGCATTAGAATCGATATCTGAGGTAAACCAGTACGCGTTTGTATGACGGAACATTTAAGTTACTCCGTTCTTGAGGTCAAATTATGCTGGCTCGGCTGATCGCAAGATGTCATGTGCCATTTGTACAGCACTCTGTAAACAAAGAAGGAGTGCGCTTGCGTGAACGCGCTCGAGTCAAACTACCCTCAGATCGGCGCGCAACTCAAAATACCCTCATTATTAGTACTGTATGCGATAGACTGATAATGCTGTCTCGTGAGATTTACCTGCAAGTTAAGCTCCACCTCCATTCCCCACCACGCGTAGGAAACTTGTTACGTACGTTATAACGCATTGAATTAGTTACCTTATGCGGGTTAATTAAAGTTGCAAACTCAAACACCCTTTCCAATCTGATTTGGCAGTTATGAGATGATGGGGCAGTACGCAAAGTAAGCAAGTGATTATAGTGACCTAACATTCGTTAGATTATGGGATTTTAAAAAAAATCTATAACAAAAAGGATAATGAAAAATGGATTATTTTTGTTTTACCAAATATTTTTTTACGCCTTTACCCAACACATATTGCAATATGGCTAATGATATAAAAAACACCCTGTATAGCAATAAAAATTGAGAAAAACGATTTTCATTCATTTTGTTTTCTTTAGACCTGCAGAGTAATTATACATTTGTCTCTAAATATCCGAGCTTCAACCACCATGTTTAATCATATTCATATAATTCCTGAGATTTAAGCAATCCGTTTTTCAATGAGTGTGTGTCATTAAGTCAAATAGAATCGCCACTTATTTCCATTAAAGAATCGCTTAAACTGTTTAGCCTTACCCCGTTGTATAGTAAAAATAGCGCTTAGCTCATTTAGCCTTCTTTTTAAAAAAGTGCACTTGTACACTACAGTCATTTGACTTGCCTCCCGCGGCAGACGCTGTTGGTATTTGAACCAATTAGCCTTTCTCTCATTTTTGGCAGATTTATCTTAAGCGACCTTTATTTCGAGATAAAATAAACTAATTTTATCAAGGTAGGAACCAAAGTATGCGCCTTTATATCTTGAATATTTGATGGTAGTTGCGTTACAATATACCTGTTACTTTTTTTGTAGCGATTTTTTTTCTAAAAAATAAAACTTTAAACGGCTCTCCTGTAAAGTTCATAAAATGTCGGTTAAGTCAATTAGCCTTTCAACCGTCGATATTGAGATTCACCGGTGACTAAAATTATCACCTGTCATTTGAAGTCACTGTTTTCCAAAAGCCGTATTTTTGATTCTCACACTTTCTTTACCAACATGCAGAAATTGTGCAATGACAATCATAGACATGTATACCGTGTCAACGATCCAACCTTCGTGATTCTTATATACTTTATATTTTTGTCTATGTTTTATATCCAAATTCAAGTACTTGTCATTGCTGTTTCTTACTTACTTATGTCATTCGTTAAATATATTCAATAAACAATTGTAGACAAGAGCAAGAATCTTTTAATTATCTTCGAAGTACCTAAACTAGGATGTGAACTACGGAACATCTAGCGGCATCCCGGTTTACTACATGGTGACCCCTACATCGAATTATTGAGCCACGCTCATCTTCAGCGGCGAGCGGATCCTTGGAAACAAGCGGAATCCCGGAGTCCTATACAATACAAGATCGGCCGGCGCGAGCACAGAGATTACCGAGGAACCAGGCGTGAAGTGTTTGAATTACGTAAATTTCATAACATTCCGCGAACTTCATGGTTGCTTCAATCCTGCTCTGCTTCAGGTTGTATCCTTCTTTAATTACGTCAAAACTAAACAATTTGCAATAAATTACAATAAAATGGAACTAGGATTACAATAGTTTGGTTTCAAGAAAAAATTAAAAATTTTATCGCAAGTACAGTCAGTGTCATTAAAATATTAATTTTCCTAAAAGTTATTCAAAACTTAAAAATTAAGGCTCGTGCATAATTTGTAGTATATTAGCGTGCCCTGAAGAAGCCTAACCACATTTTCAGGGAATTTGCTATATGCTGCCTTTGAGATTCTTCCGGAGATACGGATATGAGCTGGCTTTCTGCGTAGTCGTGCCGCGTGGTCGCGAAGATACCGGCATCACTGCAAGCGGACAGCTCTCCTATTTGCCACCAGTTTGATACGGTGGCTTGCACGGTTTGAATTTCAATTTATTTGTAGTACAGTCTGTTCAATTTATTTTTGCCAATTGCAAACATGGCCGAATCTGAAGCCTTAAAGACATTAATCCGCAAGCGCGGCACGATAAAGGCAAAGGTTACTATTTATGAAAAGTATATTGACAAAATAAAGGCCATTCCAACTGAGAACTTTACTAAGATTTTATCAGGTGAATTCCAGATGAAACTAGGCCGTTTTAAGGAACTGTTGTCCCAATTTGACGAAGTTCAGTCTGAAATTGAAAATTTAGATGACGGCCACTTAGTCAATCAGCTTGTAGAACGAGAGCTTGTTGAGGATTCTATAATAAAGTTGATTTCATTGTCACAATTAATACTTGAGTCAATACAACCCTCAGCAAACGACACTAATTATGTTACGGCTGCTTCTCGTGTCGAAGGTTCAATTCATTCGAATTGCAGTTCTCACTGTTCTCAACGGCCTGTGAACTGTCAAATCCGGCTTCCTTCGATTAAATTACCTACCTTTGACGGCAACTATTCGAAATGGATGGAGTTTCGTGATACCTTTGATTCACTTATTAACCAAAACGAATCCATCCCTACAATAAACAAATTTCATTACTTGCGAGCGTCTTTGGAGGGTGGAGCAGCTATAGTCATAAAGTCTATTGAGTTTACAAGTGCAAACTACGAAATCGCATGGGATTTACTATGCGAACGTTACAACAACGAAAGGATTCTCATCAATAACCACATTAAGTCATTGTTTAATTTTGAGCCTATTCCTAGGGAATCCCATAAAGCCCTTAGGTACATGATTGACTTCTATTCCAAAAACCTACGTGCTTTACACACACTCAAAGAGCCCACTGACAGTTGGGACACATTAGTGATATACATGATGGTGTCGAAACTAGATGGCGCCACTAGTAGGAAGTGGGAAGAACACAAAAACACACTTAAGGTTTCTCCTAAACTCGATGATTTCTTGATCTTTCTTCGTAATCGAGCGGATGTTTTGGAAACAATACAATACAGTTCTTCCACACAAAAACACGACAAACCTACTGACCAAACTAAAGAAAATAAATATGTCAAAACAATGCTAGGTTCAAGTGACAACAATAATATAACAAATACAAGTAAATACAGTACAAAAACAAATATAACATGTTCGTTTTGCAAACAAAATCATTTCAATCACGAGTGTAACAAATTCAAGGAAATGTCATTGGATCGCAGACAAAGTGAAGTCACTAAATACAATTTATGCAAAAATTGCCTGCGTCCTGGCCATCATCACTCTCGTTGCCGCTTAGGCACTTGCAGAAACTGCAATGAAAAACACAACACATTATTACACGTTGAACCAAATGACCAAAATGAGACCCCATCTGGAAACACAAATAGTAATGATATGACTACTACTACTGCGATGTCTTCATTCACTCCAGATAACAAGGGTCATGTGCTTTTATGTACTGCTCAAGTGAAGTTAGTAAATCCTATAACAAAGGAATGTCACACCACTAAAGCCATTCTAGATCCTGGGAGTCAGTCTTCCTATATATCCACAACAATGCTAAGAAGATTGAACCTCACTTACAACAAAATTGACCCGAACTGCATTACTGGCTTAAATAACTGCATAATTGGCAGTGCTTCTAAACAGTGTGTCGTTCAGATTCAATCTAGAACTGGTAAATTCGAAATGGATCTTGCTTGTCTGGTCATGCCAGAGATAACTCGGCCCACGCCAAGCATAGAAATAGACATTTCTCGTTTTGATATTCCAGTGTCCTTTGAATTAGCGGATCCCAGTTTTTATCAGCCATCAGAAATTCATTTATTACTGGGACTCGATGTGTTTTGGGACATTGTAGACACTGAGAAAGTGCCTCTAGGAAAAAACAAACCAACCCTCAAAGAGTCTAAACTAGGTTGGCTTGTTTCTGGTCCGACAGGTCAGGACTCAAGTTCTTCTACTCGATGCAACTTTTCACGTTTAAATGATGGTCGCTTCGGAGTCAAGTTTCCACTCCGTGAGGCCCCGGAGGATGCCTTAGGCAACTCTTATTATATAGCTCGAAGGCGCCTTTTCAACGTTGAAAGGAGGCTAAACAAATCTAACATGAAACAAAATTATGCTACTTTCTTAAACAGTACGAGAACTTAGGTCACCTGACTGAAACGGAGCGTTCAGTTTTTAGGCACTTTCCACATCATTTCATTAGTTTAATACCTGAAGACTAAATCTATATTCTAGTCTGACAGCACAATCGCTTAGCACAAGGTTGGCTTAAGACTTGTGTCTTCCAAACTCTAAAGATATTAGTTTGTTGTGTGATTATTTCTTCGAATACTTCGAATCGAATATATCAAATTCATGGATTGTCAGATCCCAAATCATGGCGTCATAATCCAACAGATTTAAATCCTGCAGATCTCGCTTCAAGAGGGTCAAGCTTCAACAGTTACTCACCGGTGCTTTGTGGTGGGAAGGACCCTGCTTCCTTAAGAATACAGAATCAGAATGGCCTTCAGCCAAACATATTGACGCCCAATGCCAAAAATTAAATGCTTATGACTACACATACACAAATTATACAATCGAATTGTAACATAATTCCGATTAATCGATATTAAAAACTGCTTACTTTACAACGTGTATACATTTGCTTTAGTTTTACGGTTAATAAATAACTGCAACAAGAATAAATCAAAGTTATCTGGTGATTTGAATGTTTCTGAATCACAATCAAGTTTAATAATATTAGCGAAAGTATTGCAAAGGGAATCACAAATACATTGAACAAGACATTGATTCTCTGAAAACAAGAAAGGTTCTTAACCACAAGTCAAGAATATTAGGCTTAAATCCGTTTCTGGATGATAATGACATCCTTCGAGTTGGTGGTCGCATAGTAAATGCTCCGCATTGTCAATATGAGCAGCGACACCCAATTCTCATAGATAGCAAGTAGCAAGCATGTGTTCACCAGACTTTTATTTGAAAGAGAGCACGTAAGGCTCTTTCATGGTGCTCGGATTTTAACTGCAAGTATTGCAAATAAATGCATGAGGTGTCAAAGATTTAAAGTAAATGCAATACAACCAATCATGGGCAACTTACCAGCTCCTCGTGTGACTCCTGCTCCACCCTTCACAAACTGTGGGATCGATTTGCCTGCCCATTTCTAATTTCAAGTAAGAAGGGTCGTGGAGCCAAAACTACTAAATTGTTATGTTATTTGTGTGTATTTGTCTGCTTTTTGACAAAGGCTGTCCACCTCTTGAGGTTGTCAGTGACCTCAGCTCAAACGCCTTTATCATTTGTGTTTACGTAGATTTATTGCTAGACGTAGTAAGCCAGAAAATATGTTTTGTGACAATGGCAATAACTTTGTAAGTGCCAATAATGAATTGAACAGAATGTTGCAAACGTGCAAGTGACAAATTGGAGAGTTTGCTTGCAGTGAGGAACTTAATTCTACTTTTCTCCTGCTTACTCTCCAAACTTCGGCGGAATCTGGGAGGTAGCAGTTAAATCTGCAAAGCACCATTTAAAACGTATTGCCGCTAATACCAGTTTAACGTTTGAGGAATTAGTAACTTTGTTTTCGCAAATTGAAGCAATCATGAATTCGCGTCCTCTGACACCGCTGTCTGAGGATCCATCTGAACTTGCTCCACTCACGCCTGGACACTTCCTTGCCGGGCGACCTTTGATGTCTCTACAGTCACCTGAAGTAAAGACAATGACGGTGAACAGATACCAACTCGTACAACGATTACGACAATACTTCTGGACACGATGGACTAAGGATTATCTATCTACACTCCAATAGCGACTCAAGTGGAAGACTACTAAGATTAACGACACCCAATTCTATTAACGACATTCAATTTAGTTCTGGTGATGGATGACCAGCAATTAAATGATTACTTGGTCGCATTGTAAAGCTGTACCCTGGCGACGATGGAATTTGCAGAGTCCGACATCAAGACAAAGAACGGCATCGTAAAGTGAGCCGTCTCCAAGCTGTCAGCTTTAGGTCTTCTTGAAAGCTAGGCTTTCAAGCCGGGGCAGCATGTCAACGATCCAACCTTCGTGATTCTTATATACTTTATATTTTTGTCTATGTTTTATATCCAAATTCAAGTACTTGTCATTGCTGTTTCTTACTTACTTATGTCATTCGTTAAATATATTCAATAAACAATTGTAGACAAGAGCAAGAATCTTTTAATTATCTTCGAAGTACCTAAACTAGGATGTGAACTACGGAACATCTAGCGGCATCCCGGTTTACTACATACCGTGTGATGCCGCCGACAAATTTTGTCGCCACCCCAACTCCTCCTGCGGGTGTTGTAAGAGTCGACTAAGGGATTGAGGTGTCACTGACCATTATTTGATAAAAGATTGATGATGGGCAGCAGCGTCGTCATATTGGACACATTATTGCGATCGCCAATCCGCTTGCCCAGCGTGGCGATTATGAGTATTTTCCTCCTAATGCGTTTATACGCATAGTTAATAGGCGAGGCCTACGTCCAGCAGTGAACTATCATAGGCTGATGATGGATGATGAATTTACAATATCATATTTTTAAATTACTCCATTAACTTAGAATTTATATACCGAAGAACGAATAATAACGAAATACGGAATACCGTAGAATAGCACACTTTTGTCGTAGTGTGCTATTCTACGGTACCCTAACTTAAAAAGTATTCTCGTTTCGCCAGACTTAAAATATGTGGCATATCGCACCTGGGACTTATTCACTACTTTCCAATTCCACCTTTTTTCTTCTTAAGACTGTTTTATTTTTTCTTGTATACATTTAAAATGTAAAAAGGCACATTTGGGAGCTAGACAATTTCAGGTAATAAATGGCACAGCAAATACATTTTGTGAAAGTGGAAAATTGCTACGGTTCATGTTATTCTAAATGTGTTTACATATTTACAGAGAACTGTACAAATAAATGATATGAATATGTCACACGTTTACTACACAACTTGACAAATAATATGTTCATTTAGAACACATTAATATTTTCGCTCGATCTGTTAGTAGGCTGATAAATAAACCCGCCTTAAGTAAGTAGGTATTTTTTCATCACACTTGCTGTCTAAGCGCGCCATTGCTTGCATGCATCGCGGGATTAATAGAAAAGTGAAATTCACTTCTAAAAAATATATTTTGTCTTAAAATTATTTTTTATGCTTTAAGTGGCAAACGAACAGACGAATCACCTGATGGAAAGCGATTAACGTCGCCCATGGACACCCGCAACACCAGAGGCGTCGCAAATGCGTTGCCGGCCTTTAAGGTGGGAGTACGCTCTTTTCTTGAAGGTTTGAAGGTCGTATCGGTCCGGAAACACCGCTTGTGACAGTTCGTTCCAAAGTTTAGCTGTGCGAGGCAGGAAGTTACGAGAAAAGCGCACAGTTGAGGACCGCCAACCATCTAAATGGTGAGAATGAAAACATTGTATGTATCACGGTCGGTAATCGGAATAATAACTCGAGTTACCTCCCTCGATGCACAATGTACTCATATCAGAGACAATAAAGCGAGTCCATGCGCAATAATGGTTTTTAATACAACATTACGTCACAGTAGCAATTAGTTACTTCAATAAAGCGATAGGTTACGGCAATCGCGTAAATTAATTAAATTTAACTTCATGCCGACGTTTCGAACACTTATTTACAGGGTTCGTGGCCTACGGGCGACTGACAATTGAGTTAATTTGATAGATATGCCCCCGAAAATATGACGTTTCATTATATTTATACCTACTAGTCCTAATATAATAGAGGAACATATATAAAATTAGTTAAAAATACTAAAAGGTATTCATATTATTCATTCTACATGTAGTATATCTTTATGCCGACAAAAATATTAAATTTTACTGTTTACCTACAGACCTACACATTTGCCGAGTGACTACTAATCACATTTCCAACAAAAATGTACTTTACCTACTTCACAATTATATTTTCATAATAGCAAAATATCAACAAACAAAGTGACGGCTATTAAATCCACCTTTGAAACGCTTGCTTTCTTAAAATCGTAAACAGTCAAATGAAGTCCTATTCTCATATCACTCGAGATCAAATGTAGTGCGCTTTATATTACGAAGGCGTACTGATTTGACATTTCATATCGATATTCTTAATATGTATGGATACTATAATAGCAACCTACTTTTATTTTTGACTGCTGTACCAAACTTAAACTCATTTCTTTACAAAAATCGGTACTATAATGTTAACATTTCATTACAATTTACCTTTACCTACCACAGACAAAAGTTTAAAGTTGAAACTAATTGTAATAATTTTGGTCATATCCTATGGTTTTTGAGCCCATTTTAGAGCACTAATGATATATTATGTGTGTAGATAAAATCTTATTGCATTGTATACTGTACATACAAATTGTTGCCCACCTACCTCCGTCCTATCCAATGCCAGTATAACCCAAGTTCCTGCTGACGGCACATTTTGGTTGAGAAAGCAGCTTGCAGTTTCGTAATGAACCCACCTGTCCAAACGTCCAATGCAGTGTGCAGCGGAGTGTACAAGCACTATGACAATGACATGCTGTAATTTTCTAAAATCGCCATACCATGTACGCTGTTTAAAGGTCTCTGCCCACTATACCGTAGCATACCATGACCGTAGCATGAACGTATCAGACACGGAATGTGAGAGGACACGGTCTACTATGCCCACTATAACGTGTGTACATCGTTTCATATCCGTGCTAAGCCCGTTTAGTGACCGTTGCATCCGCGTCGCAACCACGTATCATCCGCGTCGCAACTACGTATCATCCCCGTAGTATGAGCGATTCATATCCGTCGTTATCGTTCCATTGTCACAGTTTTATCAGTTTAAATTGTTTTCGCACCCTTTAGACAACTACTATGGCTCTGCTAGTATTTTCCTAGGAGTTTATTTCTACACCTATTTTTCTGAGCAGACATCGTAAACTGCGATCGAAATCCATTGAAGTACTAGAGTTGTTACTGAGTCAAGTCAAAGTCAAAAATTATTTATTGAGTAGGCTTAGCAACAAGCACTTTCGAATCGTCAGTTATGCTACTTATACATTCATATGGCGGAATGTGTTTATTAATCATTAATATTATTAAAGTATTAAATTACACTTATCAATGTCTAGGTAACCTAGACACTGATAAATGTAATCTATGATATTCAATTAAAACTTCTTGGAATTGGTAAATATATTGTCTATAGATTTATGAGAGTACATTATGTTCTTGTCATGATTGTCAATGTGACTCCGTCAAGTACTGGTTTTTAGGGTTCCGTAGCCAAAATGGCAAAAACGGAACCCTTATAGATTCGTCATGTCCGTCTGTCCGTCTGTCCGTCTGTCCGTCTGTCACAGCCGATTTACTCGGAAACTATAAATGCTACAGTAACGAAATTTGGTGAGAATATGTGTTGTATAAACCGCTACAGAATTATGATACTAAATTGTAAAAAAAACCATTGGGGTAGGGGCCCTCCATACATGTAACTGAGGGATAGAATTTTTTTTTTGGTTTTACATAAGTGTGTGGGGTATTAATAGAAAGGTCTTTGAAAATGATATGAAGGTTTATACATCACATTTTTATTTAAGCAAATCGTTTTCGAGATATCAGCTCTCAAAGTCTGAAAAATGTGTCCCCCCCCTCTATTTTTTAAACTACGCGATATAAAATTCTGAAAAAAATATATATTATGCACATTAATAAACTCTATCAACGATTTTTAGTTTGATTAAATTATCTCCTATAGTTTTTGAGGTAGGTTGATTTAACTGTATTTTTTTAATAATAAATTGATAATGGTACGGAACCCTTTGCGCGCGAGTCCGACTCGCACTTGGCCGGTTTTTTTTTTGATTATTTTTACATCTTTTAATAGTTTTGGAACAATAATTAATTGTAAACAACAATGGAGCAACTGAAAAAAATAATAACGAAATACCTTTTAGCTCAATTCACTGTACACATGTAAATTGTTAATTTAACCAAGCAAATGTTGTTTTGTGCTAATAAACATTTCTTATTCTTATTCTTAAAAAAGAACGGTTATTTTTGTATGAAGAGAAAATCTCGGTTCTGGTCCCTATCCAGTAGGCTTATGATGGTACCTCGTCTATTGTTTGTTGTCATTGCTGTCGAATTTCATGTTTTTCGCACTTTTGTCGTAGTGTGCTATTCTACGGTACCCTAACTTAAAAAGTATTCTCGTTTCGCCAGACTTAAAATATGTGGCATATCGCACCTGGGACTTATTCACTACTTTCCAATTCCACCTTCCTTCCTTTTAATAGTTTTGGAACAATAATTAATTGTAAACAACAATGGAGCAACTGAAAAAAATCTAAAAAAAAGATATATCGATTTTGTGTAGGTACAGTACATATTGTAATAAAAATCTACAACCAATAAAATTTATTTTAGAAAGCCACATCAAAAGCATGGTTCTTGCCATGTAAAAAAAGAAACAAATTGTGCAATCTATCTGGATAAATTCGTTAAGTTACACGACTGTTTCAAAATTGATATTTCTTTTAATTATTTCGTTTGTAAGAAACGAAGTAATATTTTTCGATCTCGATGAAAATCTTCGGTTTGCGGGTTTACAATCAATTAAGTTAGTTTTTTTTTCAGAAAATAGCGATGCTGATTATATTGTTTGTGTTGTTTCGCCATAAGAAAAATATCAAAAGTGAAAAATTTGGAGAGTTTTGGATAAAAATTGTAAATACAATACAAAAATGTAAATAGAACCCGTATGCTCACCGTTTCGCCGCCTGCGCACACCGTACCGGCAACGTTGCGTGCCATGCACGTAGCGTGTCGGGGCCGGCAAAATATTCTCGCCGACAATTCTTGCCGGTCCGTGCATGGCACGCGACGGTGTTGGCCGGCGACGGAACGTCCTAGTGGGCATAGTCTCATACTTTTCCATACAAAGAATATTTTTTTGTCTGATACGTTCATGCTACGGTCATGGTATGCTACGGTCTAGTGGGCAGAGACCTTAAGCCGCTTAGTGTTCTGAGCGAGCATTCGCTTGTCAGTGGGCTGATGAACGAACATTTTGCTAACTATGTGAATTATTGTTTTAATCTGAACAAGAACGAACGAATACTCGCTCAGAACACTAAGTGAAAACGCGGCTTTAGGTATACTGTTCGCCAGCAAAAAACAAAAAAATGTAAACAATTATGGCTGACTTTTCATAGCATTGACGTCTTTGACACATCGTGAAGCACGTTCGCATAGGTATATTTAATATTACTTACTTACTTACTTATGGCGTTCATTTTACCCAAAAAATAAATTTTCCTAACTAGTGCGGAAAAGTAAACTTATTAAGTGAAGTAAACTCTTTTTTTTAAATAATACTTAATTATTGAAACGAATTCTAAAAATAAATGAAACTAATCTTAAAGTAAACGACTAATAAAAACTACCTACCTATCACTACATACATAGTGTAAAATAAAGTCACTTTTTCTGTCCCTTTGTACGCCTAAATCTTTTAAACTACGCAACGGATTTTGATGAGATTTTTTTTAATAGGTAGAGTAATTCAAGAGGAAGGTTTTTATGTAGGTATAGTACCCGTGCAAAGCCAGGGCGGGTCGCTAGTAACCTATAAACTGTAACTATTTTCTTGCAAGTAAAAAAGTGGTTAAATTATATAGGAACTTCATAGTTTTGTCTTACTCATAACAGATTGTAGAAAGGCCGCAATTGAAAAGCTTGTAAATGTAATGAGGGTGCAGATGGAATAATGTACCTGGATGCTGGGTAACGTACGGGTGCCGGAGTAAAATCACCAGCGGCTATGTTGTACACCATGTATTTATTTATCCAGTTACACAAGGAATTTTAGCACTATTTACATAAAACGAAATAGAAGGAGTAGGAGCGAAAGACAGAAAATCAGTATTAACATTAAACGAATTAAATTTTACAAATTTTCAAGGATGACAAGACGTTAGGAACCAAAATTATCTAGCGCATGCGTCTTGCGACGGTATGACTGTGTCAGTTGCAGGCGAGTGCTGGGAAAAAGCATCAATTGTTTTTGTTAGAAATAATTACGGAAAATTTTGAATAAACTACTATTCAAATTAGATAAGGTAGATTCCGACCCCACAAGCTAAATCAGACAAAATCGGAGGATTTACAACCAATAACAAAGTTTGCATTAAAGTGTTCTCGATGAAAGTAAATAATTACCCGATAACCTAGATTCCTGTCAAACGAGCTTAATATACTTTTTATCTTCTTTGATTGGAGGCATCTTTCATAAAACGAGCGGAAATTTGCTTCCGCCGCAATGTAAACTTTATTTTTTTAATTGAAAAGTAGGTACTTTCAGAGCACCAAAAATAAGTAAACGATTTTAATCTTTATGCGTACGACTTACGTTCTAAAATAAATACATATTACTGGACGTGTACAATTAGGAAATGAAAGGAGTTACAATTAGCAAAGGAAATATTATTATAGGTACTTTTGCAAATATCTCTGGGGAAATATCCTTCTTGGAGCTAGTAAATACGATTTTTGGAACGAAAAACACGCAAAACAATATTACAAATAATTACGTTAGAAATAAATATTTATGTTATTTACAAAAAGTGTAGCGGACTCGCGCGCTGTAGGTAGGTATACAACAGTAGATTACATGCCAAGGCCGTTTTAGTGGGAAATGTCTCGGATGACGTGTAATTGTAGACTGAGGCGAAGCCGATGCCGACAAACATAATTATGATCCGAGGCTTTCCCATTTAACGGCCGAGGTGTGTATACTATTTTTCTGCTCAACGGAGCCGGCAGGTGGAACTTAGTTTAGCGCAGCGGTCGGCAATGTGCTGTTTGCCGGCTGGAGGACAAAAAACCAATTGATACCTATCTAGCAGTGTACAAGTTTAAAAACATTTGTTGTTGTTGTTGTTGTATTCTGGAAACTTTTTCCGCAATTCGACATCAAACTTGCCTATTTTTCGTGATCCCAACGTTGCTGTGGACTTCACATACACCCTTGGATTTCTTCGCAGATGTATGCAGATTTCCTCACGATGTTTTCCTTCACCGTAAAGCTCTCGTGAATTTAATTATATTTCGTACACAAGTTTTTTTCACTCATTGGTACGAGCCGGGTATTGAACCCACGACCGCTTACAAGATTTCCAATATATACTAGAAATGAGAAATGTATAACCAAGTTGCCAAAAAGAACATTACATTAAATTTCATAGGTTCTGGATTCGAACTCAGAACCTCCAGCTTCGTAGGCAGTGTCAGTACCAACAAGAGGCTTATATTATCATTTGCCTATTACAGTCCACTGCTAGACGTAGTCCTCTCCTAATAACTATGCGTATAGACGCATTAGGAGGTAAATGCCCATAATCGCCACGGTGGGCAAGCGGATTGGCGATCGCAGTAATGTGTCCACTATGATGACGCTGCTGCCCATCATCAATCTTTTATCAAATAATGGTGACACAAACAGTGACACTTCAATCCCTTAGTCGACTCTTTCGACATCCGCAGAAGGAGATGGGGTGGTGACAAATGTATTCTTACTGCCGTCACCATGCGGCCAATTAATTGATTATTTGCTATTACTTTAAAAGAAATTGTTCCTAAGATAATGATTATAGCAGATACACATCTTGTCGGTTTATTTTCTATACAATTTCTCAGTAGAAAACAAAAAGAAGTAAACAAACCTAAAAACTTGCATTATTTCATAATCACGCACTTTTAGAACACAATCTTGGTTTTATTGCCTACTTAAAACCTTAAACCTTGAGTTCACATGCATTTTTAGTTTAAATTGTAGATATTTATTACTATTAACGTAAAAATGTAAATCCGCGAACGTGTTTCACGATTTATGCCAAAGACGTCAAATGTTGAAACTCATTATTTGTTTATTTTTTTTTGTTTTCTACTAACTAACGGTATAGTATTAGGGCGTTTGTGCACTACACTGACTTTTACCATCCGGTAGTCCGGTTTTTTACGGTCCGATATGCCACGCCATTAAATGTATATAAGAGCTTGTGCACTATACGTAATTTTACCGTCCGACATTTTACTTTTCCCCATTCCGGACAGTATTTTTCCGATCCGAGATGACAGCTATGAAAAACGTGTTAATGCTTGTGCACTGCGTCCGGAATTGCATTGACATTTATGACTGTCGACTGACTTTTTCATGCTACTATGCCGCACCTCCGAGTAAAAAGACGGACAAGTGCACAAGCCAATCATCCGTTTTTTTCATGCTACTATGCCGCACCTCCGAGTAAAAAGACGGACAAGTGCACAAGCCAATCATGCGTTTTTTTCATGCCATATCGGACCATGAAAACTTGGTCTGCCGGACAGTAAAATTCATTGTGGTGCACAATCGCCCTTAGTATCAGAGCTCGGAAAATCCATAACAAAACAAAAGACTGTCGCAATCAAACTAGGGAGAGAAACTTTTTTTATCGATATCGAATAAGTTTTGTCAAAAAAAAATCATAGTGATATGTTTAAGTACATTATTTTATAATCATTCAAGCCAAACGTAAAAGCAATAGTCAGTTAAGGATTTTTTTCATAATGTGTTATTTCATCTAAAATGCAACGTAACTTATATTATCAACGTTACTTATATTTCATATTAAGTATATCTATTCATAATATATAATACAAAACTTATGAGATAAGAAAAGATATAGAAGCACCATATATATATATATATGGTACGTAAGATGGGGCTATTTGAGATCCACGGGGTTATTTGGTACTAAGGAGAAAACAGCATTTAAGCCCGATTTCTTTTTAGCATTGAATATTATGAAAATACGTGGTCCCAAGTATAAGATATTTGTTTCAAATCTTACGATACGAACTTTTATATGGATCCTAACACCTTTCATTTCGGTGTTACCAAATAGCCCCTTGGGTCTCAAATAGCTGCATCTTACAGTATATATATATATATATATAATAATCCTTCTCTTTTGGCTTGGCTGTAGTCGGGTGACAAAACTCACCTCAATGGTAATCAACCTCATTGAAAATAATAGACACTTCAGAAAATTAATACTCCAGAAGACATTGAATATTATTATTGTAATTTCCTTGTGTATCACAGCAATAAAATGTAAGATGTGTCTCTGTAGATAATTATTATTTGTATCTTAAAACGGTTTTACACGGACGTGGTTGATATGTAAATTTACTCGATATCGATAATAAAATGTTTCTCACCCTAGTTTCATTGCGACAATCTTTTGTTTTGCTATGGATATTCCGGACTCTGATTATTATCAATTATTTGCCTTTTCTCTCTTGTAATAGAAGCCACAGCGGAAACACAAAGTGAAGTGTAACGATGACAAATTGCGACCCGCAGCTACGTGGTCGGCATACAAATGGCCCGGAACACTCTAATATTTTTAGTAATTTGCGTACAATTTACAATTCGTGCAGTAAATAGAAGCGGATTGGTGAGTGAGTTCATTTTGAATATACTTCTCTGTCACACTAATGACGATTTGTTTGAGTAACCGAGACGAAATGCTTGAAATTTTCGATTTCTGAACCTCAAAGGGCCTACGAAAAGTATGTAATTTTTTTATTGTACAAAAACAGTTTAGATAGGGTATATAGGCAAACTTACCCATGTAAAAGATCTCTTCTAGTTAATCTTTGAGCGAAATTTTTATCTTCTAATTAATCTTTAATACGTAGGTACTAACTACCACATAAATATTATATATTTACCTATACATGTCACAATATAATATAAGAGGTATATTTTACAGCTGGAATGATAGACTTATAATAATGTAGTAGGTACCTAATGAATTGTAATAATCCATGTATTTTTATCAATAAAGTAGTATGTAACGAGTTGCGTTTAGGAGGCAAAGAACAGCCGTACGCATAAAGAATAGGTACACGTGTGCAGCCGGTCAATGTGACTATTTAAGTAATACCAAAAAAACTATTATAAAATATTGATAAGCGATAAATCACGTGACCATAAAAATGTAAATACTTATGGATATGGTCAAGTGACTTTTCGTTCGAATATGTCATTCTCATACATTTATTACTTTATCGCTTATCGTAGGTATACCATTGTAAAATGGTATCTTGGCTAGACCTAAAGGTCATTATTGTAATTATCTATGAAATTGAATCTATAAAAAAAAAACCAAGTATTCCAAGTATGTATTGCTAGGACAGTTCTCGGGTAAGTACGTATTTTATTTATTTATTATAATTTATAACTATAAGAAACCCTTTATATTTTGTGTGAGAGAACTTTGGTTACATAGCACACTGTCTAAAATAATAAAAAAATATCGTAGCTACTATTGAATCAAAATAAAACACCAATTTTATAGCTAAGGACGTAACTGTATGACTTGTAACTTTTATTATCAATAAATCACTACATAGTATAAAAAGTCACTTTTTCTGTCCCTATGTCCCTTTGTACGCTTAAATCTTTAAAACTACGCAACGGATTTTGATGAGATTTTTTTTAATAGGTAGAGTAATTCAAGAGGAAGGTTTTTATGTAGGTATAGTACCCGTGCGCAGCCGGGGTGGGTCGCTAGTAATGTATAATATATATCTATGTTTAATATTGTAGTTAATAATAATTCTAAATCACCTTATTCGTTGTCTAATACACGTGGCTTTCCGCTTCATCGAACATCGTTAGCCGCGAATGGTCATATGGGACTGATTTGTCCAATTACGTCAGAATTATATGTATTGGACATTATTTCTGCAGGGATTTGTCGCACGCGTGCCTTATTAGCCTGCTTTTATTTGGGGACCTTTATCGACATGGATAGACCGTCTCTGAAGTAATGTTGAGGCGCAAAATATTGAGATTATAACTGTTTCTGTAAAAGGTAATGACACCAGAGTGCTTAGACAAGTTGCCAATCGTTAACGCTCAATCATCAATCGTAAACGACGGGCAGCTAACTGTCTTTGTCGCACTAATATCAAAGAGTGATAGAGAGTGAAAACTACGATATGCTACTAAGCGTTAGCGATTGGCAACTTGGCTAAGCATCCTGAGCAGTAATAGACAAAGGTAATTTACGATACAAGTGGAAAAAAAATGAAGTTCGAAACGAGTCGAGATAAATTAAAGCTATCGTACGACGTTTTTCAGTACGTATAGATGCTTATCATGAATAACGCTGTATTTCAAGATGCGACAGTGTCGTAATTTAAATTTTAAAACGATAATATACGTCCCAACCGGTGCAAATTTGCTAGTTTTAATTGTAAATCTGCGAAACGCTCGGTCAATTGCATACGAGATCTATGTCGCAGTTGTGACGTAATCGCGTTGCAGGAAACCTGGCTGACGACGGATGAGTTACCTATTTTAGGTACAATCAGTACGGACTTCGGATCTACGGGTGTATCGGCGATGGACACAGCGGCCGGCCTGATGCGAGGGCGTCCCTACGGTGGTGTAGCACTGTTATGGCGTAAATGTGCGTTTGATTCAGTAGTCGTTGTAAATTGTAACAGTGATCGTGTTACTGCAATTAAAGTTACGACGTTGGAGTGTTCGTTGTTAGTGTTTTCGGTTTATATGCCTACGGATTGCGCAGACAATTTAACGGAGTTTACACAGTGTTTGGGTGAAATCAGTGCCGTAATAGACAGTTATGACATTGAAACGGTTTTTATTTTAGGGGACTTCAATGCTCACCCGAATGAACCTTTTTGGAATGAACTGGTTTCATTTTGTAACTTCCAAAATTGGGTTTGTGCAGATACGGAAAAATTACAATCACAAATACGTAATACGTACACTTTTGTTAGCGATGCGCATGGATGTACAAGGTGGTTGGACCACTGTGTGGTCACAAAAGCGGCTTGGGAATCTGTTTTAGATGTACGCGTAAAATATGGTACATATTGGTCCGACCACTTTCCCTTAGAAATTACGTGTGATATAAAGATGCTGCGAGTCAAAGTAAATGTAATAAACTCGACTGTAAATACCGTTATTTGGGGTGAAAGAGATTGTGAGCAAATAGAACATTATACTACGTTGTGTAATGAGCAACTTAGAAGCGTGGAGTTTCCGACATCACTTAGGGAGTGCTCTCACGGTGTGTGTAGTGACGTTAGCCATAGGAAGGTTCTAGATGAGTTGTACAACACCATCATACGAATACTGAGTGGCGCGGCGGAGGAGTGCTCCATCAGTAGGACGCGTAGGGGTAAGTACCATGTAGTGGGTTGGAATAAACACGTAAAGGATCTGCACAGGGAGGCTCGTCGTTGTTTTCAAATTTGGGTTTCATTTGGTAAACCATCTCAAGGCCCTATTTACGAAGATATGCGCGTGTCCAGAAAAGCGTTTAAAACACGGCTTAAATGGTGTCAGGAGCATGAGGAGCAAATTAAAATGAATATATTAGCGTCACATCATGCTAAGAAAAACTTTCGTAACTTTTGGAAGGAAACAAGTAAACTCAGTCCGAGGGCGAGCCTTCCTATAAGTGTGGATGGGGAAGTTGAACCCCAAAACATAGCGAACCTGTTTATGGAGCATTTCAAGGTCGAGCTACCGGACAGACAGCCTGTGCATGAGGGGGTCGACGCTCAGAGTCGTCGTGTGTCAACACCCATTGTTAATTTTACGGCGGCTGAAGTTTCTTACGTAATTAAAAATATGACTAGAAGAAAGTCCCCAGGGCATGACGGCTTGAGTATTGAGCATCTGCAACATGCGGGGGTCCACTTGCCAAGGGTACTTGCCCTTCTATTTAACTTGTGTTTCCGCCATTCATATTTGCCCGATGCCCTCATGCGAACAGTTGTCATTCCGTTGGTAAAAAATAAAACCGGAGATGTGTCTGATAGATGTAATTATAGACCGATTTCACTGGCCACAATAATAGCTAAAATATTGGATAGTTTGCTAGATCGCATCTTAACAAAGCACCTGTCTTTTCATGATGCCCAATTTGGATTCAGACCTGGATTATCGACGGAGGCGGCGGTGCTATGCCTCAAGCATACTGTCCAATATTATACATCCAGGAAGACACCAGTTTACGCGTGCTTCCTGGATCTCTCAAAAGCTTTCGATCTCGTGGCTTATGATGTACTTTGGGCCAAGTTACGTCGCGAGACGGACCTCCCTGAGGGGGTCATAGAGCTGTTTCGCTTCTGGTATGAAAACCAGACAAATACTGTCAAGTGGGCGGGAGGGAGCTTATTCAGATGTGTATAGGTTGAGGTGTGGAGTTAGACAGGGAGGGTTGACGTCACCTAAACTCTTCAACTTGTACATAAATAGCCTAATTGTGGAACTCAGCAACACTAAAGTCGGTTGCTCCATTGACGGTACCACCATCAATAATTTAAGCTATGCGGATGACATGGTGTTGCTGACTCCCGCAATTAGTGCCTTGAATAAGCTTCTTAAAATTTGTGAAACATATGCGGTGAGTCATGGGTTAATGTACAATATAAAAAAAACCGAACTCCTCGTATTTAGGCCGCAAGGTGTTCGTGTGGATATTGTACCACCAGCGTTCCTATATGCGAGTGAAATTAAGCGGGTGTCACAATTTAAATACCTTGGTCACTGGCTGACCGATGACTTATCGGATGGAGTAGACGTTGAAAGGGAGAGAAGAGCTTTAGCTGTTAGAAGTAACATGCTCGCCCGCAGGTTTGCACGGTGTACAAAAGATGTAAAAATCTTGCTTTTTAAAGCTTTCTGCCAAAACTTCTACACGTGCAGCCTGTGGGTGAAGTTTACTCAGAAAACACTGAACATTATTAGGGTTCAGTATAACAATGCGTTCAGGATGTTATTGGGGCTGCCGCGACACTGCAGTGCGTCCGGTATGTTTGCGGAGGCGCGCACGGATGGTTTCCACGCGATTATACGCAAGCGGGCCGCATCCCTGGCGAGACGTGTGCGCGGCAGCACTAATAGCATCCTGTCCATTGTGAGCGGCAGGCCGGACTGTCCTTTCCAAAAACACTGGATGCAGCTCCATGGTAAGCCCAGTCTGGTCTGCAACTCCCGTAGTTTTTAATTTTAGTTTTTAATTTTATTTTTTATTTTTGTTTGTACCACACTAACCCATTTTATTATTAATATTATTACTTTGTATACCTACTAACAAAATATGGACCCCGTGGTCCATATTTTGTTAGTCCGAAATAAATTATTTCAATTTCAATAATGAAGCACTAGAATTTAAAGTAGAAGCTGGTATTATTTTGGATTGCAGCGTTGTCCATGATAAGCAACGATACGGCCCTCTAAAGATTTCGCCCTCACATAAAATGAACCACTTCGCACTAGCGCGTAAAAAAAGCATCATCTGTACTGAAGAAGTTACGGTACTCTTTACAAATGGGATAGAAAATGCAGGTTGTGGCTACATCTCTGCAGAAACATTTTGGCCACGTATAGTTTTAAAAGGACCGTCCTAATTTCAGCCATAAGGCGTCCACTGCTGAACGTGAACATAGGCCTCCCCTTTGCTGCCATGTGCTACATATTTTATGAAATTTAATCATTACTTTACCCGAAATCATGAAAACGATAAAATAATGATTGAAATATTAAGTGTCAATGTAATGATGTTCAAAATTTAAGTTGACATCATGATCATCCTTCAGAAGGTACTGGTCTCACCGCGAGCTACTAAGCTATGAACTATGGGCTATAAACACGAACAAAAGACGCACTCTTGTGTAAAAAAAGAGAAACAGCGATACTCGCCTGGCGGTGATAACTGATAGCTTCAGTGCCAAAAGATAATATTCTTTTATTATCCTTATTTTATCCTTTTGATAATTTTAACGTGACTTCATGTAAGTATCAGGTGTTACCCCCAAAGTAATGAGAGACCAGGCATCCATATGATTTAATCGGATTTATTACAGATATTAATACCCAAATTGCAGAATGACATAATTATAGGCTAGACGGTGAATGCCCTAGACTTCTGAATGTAGGTAGATGATATTTTTACCTAAATACTTTCGTAATGAGGTATCCACTAGAGAGAATAGGCTTATTCAAACTTCAAAAATGTGGAAACGACATGCTATTAGGTCGTTAAGAAAAAAAAATACATAATTTAAAGGCCTTTGATGGAAACAAAAAACGTAATATTTTTTGTGTTACGAATACAGACTATACCATATGGTTTGTATAACTAACTTCCGTAACACAATTAACGCGATCATGATTTTTGTTTTGATAAGGCTTTAACTATGTAAACATTTTTTCCCCTCGCTAGCTCGTAAAGCGCTCTTTTATCCTTTAATACGAGCGGGTAAAAACGCATCTTATTCACTTGTGAGGCAAAGTAATCTCTAATTCCTAAAGCAATGCCTAGTATAAGTGGATCTGTATGACCGTAGTAAACATGCCCATCGGAGCTCACATGTTAAATTGGTCAATTCTCATTGGTGACTTTGTAAGCCATTGGCTAAGTAACTCTATCTCATCCAAATGTAAATTAAAGTAAAAAAAAACATTTAAAACTTAATGTCGAAACGTATCGTAGAGTAGAGTACTCTACGATACGTTTCGACATTAAGTTTTAAATGTTTTTTTTTACTTTAATTTACATTTGGATGAGATTTGTAATCATATTTCCTCGCGATAGTGAGGGGAAAAAAGTTGTATTACACTTGGCGTCAAAGTTTGTTAAGCTCTCGTGCCTCGAGACCTTCGCAATGCTCAAGATTCCACAAGTTTTTGAACCACTCGCTACGCTCGTGGCTCAATTTTAGAATCTTTCGCTAGCTCAGGTCTCATATTGGCACGAGAGTTAAACAACAACTTTACCCCCTTTTATAATAAATAACTATTTGAATTCGACCCATCACAGGTCAAGTGCAGTGAAACTTACAGTCGCCATCAGCTATATCGTACCTTCCGGAGCGTTTAAAAATATCTAAACACGTTTTGAGCGCTCCGAAATCTACGATATAGCTAATTGCAAGTAAGTTTCACTCACTAACGAAGCTGATTGACAACCTTTCCCGTTTCTTAATGTTTTCCTAACTCACAAACATAGTAAACTCCCAAGTAAAAATACGCAAAAGCCAGGAGCATATTTACATGTTTTTACATCATTCCCGTTCGTTTGCAGATATTTATGCATTACACTGTCAAATCCGTCTGATCGCGTGTAGTAGGCATATCTGACGTACTTGCATTTTAAGAACTCCGACACATTGTCGGATAATCTGATGTCGTATAAAAATGTCTTATTGATACACATCGGTAACTCGTGGCATGCAGGTGGCACTTGACAGTTTCTAACAGACTAGTGATGGGGTCGAGAAAAATAATCCAAATTAAATAAAAAAATATTTTAATAATTTAATATATGACATTCGTGGTAAACAATTAAAATTTGTTCTAAATTTTCACAAGTCAGCCTACGTCTTCTACTTGAGAAAATCCACTTTGTGTAAGAAAACGATCTTTCAACCTCCACTGACGTAATGGGTAAAAAAAGCATTTTATTGTAAAGTTGTAGTGTATTTTTGTTGATATTCTGTTTGATTTCAATTTCTTTATTTTGTAATAAGTTATTGATACTTTTTGTCGTGAGATATCCTGGATTTTTTTAAAGCACTTGTTTCAGCTTTTGATAAACAAGTTTACCTTTGTGGTGCAATCTCAGTAATGAAAGTGACTTTTAAATTTTAAATACAATTTCCATAGACTCTTTTAGTTTTAGGCTTCTACCTTCCAATTCCTTGATTGACTTGGCCAAAATACCGAAATTTTGATCAATGCTCTGATCTGATTTTGATCAATCTGAATGCTCTCTAAATATTTTCTCCATTATTGAAAATATCTCGCGACTCGTAATAATTATTACACGGAAATGGATGACAATAGCAATGTCAATACATTGTTGTTTTTAAACTACACAAACCTACTTTGTTATATGTTAAGACCATGTAGGTAATATTAATTTATTATTTTATCTTATCTGAAAAGACACTCAGAAATCTTGTCACATCACTAATCTTTTAAGTGCCACCTGGATGCCACGAGTTACCGATGTGTGCTTATTGAAATTTTTTCAACTTATTTTTTCGAAACAAAATAATTTAGCATGCAATGTCAATCACCACATGGTTCCAAGTTAAAACTTTGTTACTTTAATATCAACAGCTATCAGGCTCCTATGTCACCACGGCGACAGATACAACAAATTGTAAAAATTACCGTTTCTCCCTTTGAAGACGTCCGGAGGCTACGGTTACCACTTATCATTGGACGGGCCGTGTGGTTGTTTCTGGGCTTCATTGGAGTAATGCAGACAAATCCTCGACGAATTTTGAAGTTCGCGGTAGTAGGCCAGAAAGTTAAGGAGTTAGCTGAGTATCGAACGCACTGGAAATTACTCGACAAGGGTTTAGCTCTTAAATATCATCACCATTATCATCATATTAGCCATAAGACGACCACTGCTGATCATAGGCCTCCCGTCTGGACTTCCACATGTACCGGTTAGATGCGACCTGCATCCAGCGTGTCCCGGCGACCTTCATAAGGTCGTCTGTCCATCTCGTGGGTGGACGTCCTACGCTGCGTTTGCTTAGCCGTGGTCTCCACTCGAGCACTTTTCGACCCCATTTCTCTGCGTGATCAAATCAGAAATGAGGAGATCCGTAGGCGAACTAAAGTTACTGACAAAGCTCTCCAGATTAGCAAGTTGAAGTGGCAATGGACAGGCTTCATTGCACGTAGGTCTTAAATATAAAGAAGAGAAAATATCGGAGGAGCCAGGGTGTTCAAAAACGGATCGGACCATGTAAAAACGCTCTAAAAAGCCAACGACGAACGAGCATCCAAAGTTTGTTGCCTCTCGAATATGCAAGCGTGTCATGTAAATTCGATTCGCTTGTATGCCCGCCACCAGCAAATTGCCAGGATGTAATACTGATCCGCGTTTAAAACAAAATCCCCTTTTTGCGTTGCGTACTGAACGTGGCAGATTAGCTAAATAAATTGCTCAGATACGCAAATCTCAGAGCCAAGACTCTCCTGATTAAATTCCGACGGAAAAATACAATTGGTATTCTGTTCGAGTGGGAAATCCTATTATGTCGCTGGTTTGGTATAGAAATTAGTGTTTAAGCCTATTTTATAACGTTTTCTTTGCTGGCTTTCTGAAAGGACACGTAACGGCTTAAGTCTTGAAATACAGGCGAGATTTCTTTTAATATTGTATTGGACAAAAAAATCACAACAAATTATGCCTATAGGTACTGGTTTAATTTACTAAAAGGAAAATGCTTTTTTTTAACTAACCCACTTATTAATAATTTTTTATCCAAACTTACCGGTTCTATCGCAAAATATTGATACCATAAATATAATTGAACGATACCATAAATATAGTGACTAAATGAATACACGTGAGTTTAACTCACGTGTATTCATTTAGTCACTACGCGTGACAATTTTTGGAGAGCCTAGGTCTGAATGAAGGGAGGTAAGTACGGAATTACTAACGAGAGTGTTAGAAGACCGACGCCGTTAGTTTCCGCTAACCGACCGTGATGCATACAATGTTTTTCATCACACTTGCCAACCAAAAAATAAGTTTTAAGACATAATATTATTAAATAACGTGCTGACATTTCTATTACGCCCTAGGGAATTTCACTTTTCTATTACTCCCGCTACGTGCGCAAGCAATGGCGCGCTTAGACAGCAAGTGTGATTAAAACATAACTATTTAAAGTCCTTATGCAACCTAATATTCATATCAGTAATTTTATTCTAAAATGTAGAGATTCCTCACACATGTCTAGAAAAGTACTTTCGTAATATAACACAGACCTACTCTTGGCGTAGGTATAATTTACATCGAAAGTCATCCATATGTGATTGCGCCGGGGTGGGTAAAACACGTCGAGGTAAATCGGGCGTGAACACACGATTCATTACGCCCATACATTACCGAGTTGTGCGACAAAGGGGCTTAATTTACTAAACGGACAGACGCACTTTACTGCATTTGGTTTTTCCTTTATAAATAAATAAATATCTTGGGACATCTTACACAAATCGAATTAGTCCTACGGTAAGTTCAATTAAAGCTTGTAATGTGGGATACCATGCAACGATTCTCGGCCTCGTTACCAACTTGGCCGGAAATCCTCATTTTCCCGGCCTCTGGTGTAATTTACAATTAACGAAAACAAAATTTAACGTCATAATTTTTGTGTTACGAAGTTAAATTTTGTGTAACAACTTTAGGAAGTGAAAAAAGGTGATAAATTTAAAAATAATCTATGAGCGATCAAAAATAGGCGCCTACATAAATCTAAATATGACATCTTTTTTAACTGTCAAAGGTCGTTGAACAGAGTAGACACCATTAATATAACCTTCGTAACACAATTAATGTTATCGTGATTTTTTGTTTTGATTAGGGCCTGAACTATGTACAATTTCTTTGCATTCGATCCCTATAAGGCTTCTTGTTAAATAATTTAGCTGCCGACCCCCAAATAAATAATTGTGAAAGAAAATTAAATTTGGGGAAAAACCGTTAATTAATAACAAAAGCGAAACAGCAGAAAGAGAATTAACTTTTATCTGGACTGCCATTATTTAATGTAATGACTGCAGCTGGCACTCGTTAAGATCGAGTCGGACTGCGCCGTGCCGGGCCCGACACGAGTGCTGTCCGACACGACCTTTCGATCGTGATCAGGCTTACGATGGTACCGCGTCTAATCGTTGTCTTCATGTTCTAACAAGTATGCAAGCGCGAAAGTCACGCGTAGCACGATAAATGGATAAAACGGGACCATCATAAGCCTCTTTGTCTACTACTAGATGTAGGCCTCTCCTGTTAAGTATGCGTATGGAAGCATTCTTACTAAATTTGTCACCGCCCGAACTCTGCCCGCGAGTGCCGTAAGGTAAGAGGCGTCTACGACTCGATTTCACCAACCTTGAAAGCGAAGAATAACGCTTACTCTTGGATAGTAATGTCAAAACTCCACAGTAATTTGACACTAGTATCACAGCGTAATCGTTTTTCGTGAATAAAAAGTTGGTAAAATCGAGCCTTAGGGATTGAAGTAAATTGAAAAAAGTAAATTGAAGTTAATTGATAGAAGATTGATGTTGAGCAGCAGCGTCATCAAAGGGGTCACACTACTGCGATCGCCAAGCCTCTTGCCCAGAATTGCGATTATGGGCATTTACCTCCTAATACGTCCATACGCATAGTTAATAAAACTTATATATACTGTAAACTTATATGTGCGAAATAAAGAAATTGAATTGAATTGAATTGAAAATTGAATTGAATTGAATAGGAGAAGCCTATGTCTAGTAGTGTAGATTGAAATAGGCTCATGATGTGATGTGTGAAAGCATTGGGAAGTAAACGCCATAATCGCCACGCTGAGCTAAACAGCCTACTATACATTAACGCTTACCTGTTGTAACGTATCGACATCAATTGAAGATAATTCTTTGCTTTCATTCTTTTTGTAGGCGTTCGATTTAAAATATCATGACGTCGCCGCGTACCACGTGACCTACAATTGTACGTCAGTATTTTCATTCAGGATACTATGGAATTAAACAGAGCGGGTAGAATTTCAACCAATCAGATTCGAGCTAGTTTGTTGTTAGCCAATGGTAAAAGATGTTCAGTATGAGGTGATTCAAAGACGTCGAATGAACGAACAATTGAGGGATTGAGAATGAGAGTTGAGAGAATCGGACTTAAGGGAGTGTAACAGGTATTCGAGGCTTTTCGTCGGCAGAGCGTCGAGTCGGAAGGAAGTCAGTGAGTTTAGTTCGTAAGGCATATCGTGTTTAGAATTGTTCACAGATATAGCAGGCAGGCTTTACGGCAGCGGAGGCATAGGGCGAGTACACCATCCCTGGGCGTGATTCGAAGATAGAAATGCGGTACCACCCGGCATTTGGGCGCACAAAGGATGCACCACATGGATATGGTACGTCGCCTCTGGCATACTTTATATTTATAGGAATTGCTTTGTGATTTGTAGAATAATAGGTGCATCGAATCATACGGGATTCCAGCGATATGTTAGAAAGTGGGTAGATTCAGATTCTGTCGAAAATTAAATGGATACGTTGTTCTTTGCAGATGGGCGTGCCCAATTATATAGTTTCTATTATGCGTGTTCAATTGTGCTAATCGTGTTTATTCATAGTCTAAATATTGAATAGTTATTATTCCGACATACTTTCGACAATGCTTTATAGAATTACTAAGTGGTAACGAATCGTACTGGTTGATTAGTGACTACTATAAGTTTACGGCAAACCGACACAGGGGCGAACGTAAGTTATTTAATATTAATTTAATGAATTAGTTTTAGCTTGTAGTTGGGGTCCGGCTTGTGTGGGGGTGTCTGGATACAGGGCCCGTGTCTGGATGGTTTTCATGCAGATTGGATCTTAAATTGATACACGCACGACCACAAGCAATGATTGATAAATCATTGCTTGTGGTCGTGCGTGTGTCCGTTTGATTTAAATTACTTAACTTGCTTTATAATGTTCAGCGTAACGGCAATACGAAGATAATCGAGTGACATTTTAATAACGTAACATGTTTATCTAAATATTTTCTGTATTAATTATTAGGTTGCCGTATTCTTTGGTCGACAGTAGTAGATCAGTGGAGCGCGCAGCATTGGTTCATGTAGGTTGTATAGATGCGCCACGTGTTAACACGTTCAATGCGGTAGGGGTCTTTCGACATCTTACAAGGTGGTTAGTTACGAGTTAAGCCTATTGCATCAGTGTTAAAATATGATACTTACAAAGTGAATAATTAAATAAACTGTTTTATAATGGTGTTTTATAAATACTTTGATTCATTAATATTTGATTATTAGATATAGTGTTTCCCTTAAATTTGGTTTGAATTCAGTGCCATTCTACTCCGCTGTGAGCTTGTGGTATTATTTTAGCACACTATTATATTTAATACGTTCACTGCGGTTGGGGGTCGGGGGTCTTTCGATCCCTTACAAAGTATGGTTAGTTGTGAGCAAAGGTAATTGCCGCAGCGAAAACGTTAGGATGGCTGCTTTCCGTATTAGATTATAGCTCTCATCATATTGTACAGTGTATAAATGTTGGTAGGTAACTAAATAAATATTTCT
>JALPQI010010572.1:0-40503 GCA_025490895.1 Thaumatotibia leucotreta
CAGCAAGTACAATATACATATTCAAGCCGAAAACTTGTAGCCTGTTAAATAGAGTCGATTCTGTTATTTCCGAGCCGGTTTAAGAAATTGTTCAAGTGTGAAACATACTGTTTTATACCTTATTTATGAGGCACCATTTTTTGCCGGCGATTGTTTCGATTGTACTTCGCAAGGTAATCGTGTTTTCTGAAATAATTTAGCTCGGTTTTTGTCTAGATGAAAAATGTCGTAACTGTCATGTCTCAATACACATGTGTGACGTTTAATACGTGTGTGTTTTGAACATTTGCGTGATGTTATGCTGGACCATTGTTTTATTGTTTTGTGTCTTTAAATACATGGTCTGTTATACAGAATTTATGAGTTGTTGTGTGGTTCGTGGCGCGTGAACATCTATTTACTTACTTCTTATGTTTTATCATGTAGGGACTAAAAGATAATCTCATGGGTTATGGATCGAATATAATAATAATATTAAATAATTTTGTACAACACAGCAAATTTCTCAAAAGGGCCTCTACGTGTTGGATCTGTATCCCCGCGCAAGCCTATCAAAAAACCGGGATTTGTAAGCCCGTGATTCCCAAGGAGATTAAATAATGACATAATATATGACCACACCAAATATTATTGCGGTGGCTGTAACAAATGTCGTGTAGGTACAAATAACGTATAAATATTTTTTTCTGTACGTATTTAATACGTAAACAATTACTTGAAGTACTAAGAAAACCTGCTATACAAGTTGCTTGAGAGAGGTTATCCAGTTCAGCATAACTTAAGCACCTTCATGTAACTTAACTGTAATTATATACGTCTTGTCTTATATCATGACTTTACCTACAGTACTTAGCATTTTAAATATCTATAATTTATGTCTTATGCCATTGTGGATATAAATAGATTTCTTATGAGTTAATTTATACTTATGTAAAATAGAATATGTACTCTTAAAAAAAAAATAATAATATAAGCAATAACGGATAAAATTACTTGCGGATTTTAGATTACCTAAAGGTAAAAGAAAACCCAACTCACTTTGAAAAAGGTTTTTCCCTAATAATATATGGACAATTTTATTACAGCCGAATAAGGTGCACTGAGACATACTTATTTTTGACTACATATTTTGATGCATCTGCATTTTTGTACTCGACTGTACACACGTACTAGTAGGAAGCATTTATAATTTTATAATTTGCAAAGCTGTCTTAATTTACACATTTATAAGACTAAACACAAGTTTCTTTATCACTTATCGGAGAAAAATAATGAGCTACGAAGCAGAAAATCAAATTAAGAAATAAACAATTAAGAAAAAACTGTTATACGATAAAAAATAAATGTTATTATCGTCCTATTACTGCAAATACCAGCTATGTGCACGAATTATGTTATTCGATAGGTAAAATGAATTTAATTATCATGATTATCATGATAATTAAATTGATTCTGCCAAAACCTGATTTGAAGTAATATAGCTGGTATTTGCAGTAATATTACGATATTTGCTATGCCTATCACAGTGCATGTTTCACATGTGTATGTTGTTCATGAGTGCAGTTTAATAAATAAATAAACAATTTAGATTTCAGCTAAAATAAATAAATAAACCGGCCTTACAGTTATTTCAATCCCGTCGTCTCCCGCACAGTGAACTTTCTACTTAAACAACACAACACAGTATTTTTATACACTCGTAAGTTGAACGTGGTCCGATGCATTCACGAATTATAGAAACTTGCGCGCGCGCGGTCCGCGTCGGCGATCCAACTGCGCTTGCGTGGAGAAACTCTAGAGAAAAGGCGCCATGTTCCGAGCGCTGCCGAGCGGTGGGTACGCGCGTTAAGGCACAGCCAGTTTAACTCTGACCTGCGCCCCTACCACGACCTACGAAACTTTGAAGATTTGTCTCTGCCACTGTAATGGCTTGTCCATTAATCACGTCATACGATTTTGGCCTATTTTGGACACCTCCCTCCCCCAAGGTGATATTTTCAAGACCCCCCCCCCCCCCCTAGCTAATATGACGTAATTTATTGCCAACGTTTTTTTAATAAGACTTGTTCCAGGGTTGACATCTGGTTATATTTAAAAAGTGATCTTAAGGTGCGGTTAAACTAAAAGAGCATTCGCTGTTCTAGCGCCCGTTCTAAGAAATCAACCAATCACGTTTTGTGTACCGATCGAATTTCGTAGAGTGGGAGGTTAGAACAGCGAATGCTTTTTTAGTTTAACCGCACCTTTAAAGGTCTCTGCCCACTAAACCGTACCATACCATGACCATGAAAAACGTATCAGACAAAAAACTATTCTTTGTATCGAAAAGTATGAGACTATGCCCACTAGGACGTTCCAGCGCCGGCCAACACGGTCTCATACTCAATACAAAGAATAGCTTTTTGTTTGATACGTTCATGCTACGGTCATGGTATGGTAGGTACGGTCTAGTGGGCAGAGACCTAAAAGAAAAGTAGGGATGTTTTTTTTTACTACCTATATTGCTGTTCAGCAGAGAGTAACAAAAAAATGTTGTTATGTGTCCACTATGATGATGCTGCTGCCCATCATTCAACTGATAGGCTGCTGGTCTCCGGTTCGTTGCTGCCACGATTTGGGCTTTCACTTACGATCTAGTGGAGTGAAGCCAGTTTGATGTGCCATTATAAACAAAATAAAAAATATTAATTGTTACTTCAATCCCTTAGTCGACTCTTACGATGCCCACGGGAAGATTTGGGGTGGTGACAAATTCTTACTGCAGTCACCACGCGGCGACGTGGGCTTAACTGTATCCAGCGCGTTTATAGGTGCATTTAGACCAAACGAGCATTCACTCATTCTATCCCCCACTCTACGAAATCAATGAATTTCGACGAATCACGTTTTGTGTAACGAACGAATTTCGTAGAGTGGTAGATAGAATGAGCAAATGCTCCTTTGGTCTAAATGCGGCTGTAGCAGAGTAGATTCCTAGAGATGTGCCATTCCCGGTAACTTTCCCAATACCGTATGGGGAATATTCCCAAAGTAGTATCCTACATAACATTGGGAATTTACCGAGAATGGCCCATCTCTACCACAGTATAGTTCGAGAAATATAAATTGGACGTTTATTGTTACTATAATGTAGATAGAAAGTTACCAATTTATATTTCACAAACTATTCCTATTTACCTATTACCTATGTGTGGATTGGCAGTCAAAATATTTTATTTTCATTTTATTTTCTTCATTTAAAATATAAAGAATCGTTCATTGCACAACTTTATTAATTAATAACACAAGTAATATTTAAAAACAATAAGAGAAATTAAATCATGAGTATTACGAATATAATCTAGCTTTTTGACAATAGGCTACTTGACCCATTTTTAAAGTTTGTCGTATATTATTAATCAATATCAGATTAACGGAAAAAAAATATAAATATATTTTTTCACGACCTAGAAAACCGCAAAATTATAACTTAATATTTAAACTTTCGTTACCGCGCGAAAACGATACTAGCCATGTTAATGCTCAGGTTATCTGTGGTGTGACGTCACTCAAACCGAAAACAAACATTTGACATGTCGCTTGCGTTATGTAAATGTCACAGCAAAACTACATGCCTATATGTCCATGGCGAATTTCACTCGTATACGGTTTGACATGAAGTAAGTTTAAGATCCTATGACGTCATATCATGGCCGACACCGTTTTCAGAGAACGAAATTAAAAAAAATAAAACAAATTTTTCATTAAAAAATATGTACCCATCAAACACTTTTAATACACCGTAATCGAAAAATATTGATCTTTTCAATAAATACTACTGAAAATAATAATTTTTTGCACTACATTTAATATGAGTCAAGTAGCCTATTATAAATATAATATCATAGAATTATCCTTCAATCTTCAAAGACATTACTTGTTAGTTTCGTCTAGCGGCCAGTAAAGGTTAGAACAAATAGAGGACCTCTATGTTCCCTACCTGTGCTTAGCACATGATTGGTACGTCAGTATGTGTCGCCGCGAGATAGGTTTTCCATTTTACTAACAATATGAATAAAAGAGGGACGGATAGTCTATCTCGCGGCGACATATTGTCGAACCAATATCCCGTGCTAAGCCTACTGGGTCGCGTTTTATAAAGTTACAATTTACAATTTCGCTGTTTGCCTCTCTTTCTAGCCAATATGTGAGTGCGTTAGAGAGGCAAACAGCGAAATTGTAAATTGTAACTTTATAAAACGCAACCCAGGTTACACTGGTATGCTAGAGTGTTGTAAGCGATGGCAACACGGCCAAGTGCCCCCGCTGCAGCCGGTTACATCAATGCTCGTCACTGGTATACCACGGTAGCTTTAGCAATGTCGCCACTTCCGCTTTCCGCTTCGTGGACGCTAACTGTGAATTTAGCTGGATTAAACCAATTAAACTTGGCTTGGGTAATTTAAGTTGAGATTATAACTATGTAATAATAATAATTAATAATAGTACATTACTACCGAGGCCGGGAAGTGACTGGTTGCCGGCCGAATATATGTAGACGGCCGAGCGAAGCGAGGCCGGATAGTATTCGGACGGCAACCCGTCACTTCATGGCCGAGGTATGTATAATGTTTTTCTCAAACATGCAATGAAATGAAACAAAAAAATGTATCTTCTTTCTAAGAAATTATAAGTCAACTACATAACTAAGTCTTTGAAAGACAACAAAAGTCAAATATGACACCGACACCTAATTTTTTTTTTAAGATTGGTCAATCTTGTTTGAAAGTTGCAAATTTTTAATTTAAAAAAGCGGTATTAGACGACGCGGTCGGTTGGGTCCAATTAATCGCATGCAGTGAACGGGGCCGACGGATCGCGCCGTATAATACTGCTTTTTAAATATTATTTTGAGTAGTTATTGTACATTTATTTTAAATGATATAATTTAAATACCTAATTATAACTGCAAAAATTAGCCAATAATTTTTTTTTATACTAATATTACTTACAGATAATTATTGGCTAAAAGCCAAGATGCCAGGTCACAACCCTATGTCAAATGAAAATTAAAAAAGAGGTACTTGCCGGCCTAGGCCGGCAACGAGGTACTTCCCGGCCACTTTTTAGGCACGTAACTACAACATTTCATTGCATATTTGAGAAAATACTCTTTACAAGCTGAGTGAGGACCCTTTGGCACAACTTCGATATCTCTGTTAATATAATATAATTTTATAATAATATATAATATAATTTGCAATATAATTTTAAGTAATGTTTTGTGCTAATAAATTCATTTCATTTCATTTCTTTATAGTTTATTGTTCACTAGAAGATAAACAAACATAAATTACAGATAAAAAAAACTTAAACAGTGACAAACATCTCTTCCAAACCTTTCATCTTTCCATACTTATATTTAAATGTTATTAATTTTTTTCAAGGTTGTTATGATGCTGATATAATTATTAATTATGATAGAATTAATTGCTTGGATACCTATACATATTAAACAATAATGTAGTAAATTACAATTATTTTGCAATCGTAACAACGAACAAAATCGCCACTGTCCACTACGAAAAAACGTTCAAATGAGAAGGAAGATGAAGGCAGCGCTTGCGGCGCTCGTTGATGTCTTTTGTTTTGTGATATCAATATTATGTGAACACTAATTATTTACGAATCACATTTATTATGTAACTAGCGACTCGCCCCGCCTTCGCACGGGTACTATACCTACATAAAAACCTTCCTCTTGAATTACTCTACCTATTCTCTTTAAATCTCATCAAAATCCGTTGCGTAGTTTTAAAGATTTAAGCGTACAAAGGGACATAGGGACAGAAAAGTGACTTTATTTTATGTAGTGACTAACGTCAAACTATCATATCATTACAATAAAATGTATCTGAAATATATGTTTTATTCAGGAATAGTGTAATAGGCCCTTATACCGGACCATATGAGGCGTCTAGTCTGAGGTTTTCAATGGGTGGTGAGACTCACTGTATGAGGGTAACTTCGTCAAAGAGACCTTTTTAATAAAATTTCAAACAATTACTTTCAGTAAGTACCTACCTATAATGTCCGTGGGGTACTAAGACCTATCGAAGAGATTCAGAGATGCCACGGGAGACCCAAGGGCTGGCAGTTTCCTCGCTCAACATTAGCTTGGCAATCAAGCGAGGAAATGCTGCCAGCGTCCTGGGTACCATGCCGCAGGGGCCTGTTTTACATTTTTTTTAGATTTAATTTACTTTTATTATATTAGATTTTATCTAGTTTTAGTTTAGTAGTATTTAGTGTAATTTTACTACCCAAAAATCTCTAAAAAATAAATAAATATCTACCCTATACGAAGGTATTGGTTCGTACTTCGGGACAGTGTTTTCTAACTTTGAGCATTTATTTAACGAAGCTGCCATAGAAGTATAAGCGTCACGTAAGCGACATTCTCGTGGAATGCCCCACTAGTCGAAACTGCACCTAGGAAAATTACGTTATCCGGAATATTTTTGTTGTTTGTCTAACCTGGTTGAATAACAAACTAAACATGAGTTAGGTAAACTGCAATAATTAAATATTACATGGCGATGTAGGAAGCATATTTGGGATTGAGTAACATGCATAAGTATACAGTTTTTACGGGTTAATAGTCAATGCTTCACTTCATGCAGTAAATTAAGTCCATACATTTAAGAATCGAACGAGATAGCGGAACGATCAAATGTATTGCTCTTTCGAATTAGTTTTTTTTTTTTTTATTTACAATAACAATACAAAGATAACAATAATACAAAACAATAGAAAGTAGTAACCACTACTACAATTTCGCCAAACTATACTTTAACGGCGAGGTTAAGCACTCTTATTAATAAATTATAAATATTAGATGTCATATACCAAAGAAAAACTCGGCCCCTCGGCCGAGGGGTACAGGCATCAGCCGCGAAAGCTGAGTACGTGGGTTCGATCCCCACCTCGGACATAGGTGATCTTGGTCGTTTTTCTTTGGTATATGACATCTAATATTTATAATTTATATAGTATTAACACGTTCATTGCGGCAGTCCATTTCGTGTACTTTACATTGGAGCTGTATCAGGTACATTAGACCTGTTTCTGAACTTTTCGTTGTAGCGTCATAGGGTCGTATGGATCTGTTCGAGGTGCATGTCTTTAAGTTTAATTTACTGGCTAGTAGTAATGATTCCTTTCTTTTTTTTGTTCTAATACACTTTCGATGAACACATCAACATATAACTTCAGCCGTTTCTAGATCTAAAAATTAGAAGATTATTAAATCTGCAAAATAATTTGTCAGATCCATTCGACCCTATATCCGCACTGAATGATTAACTTATCGATAAAATTTTGGGGCTGTGAAAGTAAAATATCGATAAACTTTAGACGTGTTTTATTCGAAGTAAAACAAAACTTGAAACCAACGTTAAAAAAATCAACGAAATCAAACAAAACTAGAAAAAAATAAAATACAAACAATATTTTGCTATATTGCTGCGCTCTGCGGTGGGATGGACACATTTTCTAATATTTGTATTTTTTTGCTTTTTGGATTAGCGGGCGTCGATAAAGGCGAATCAGAAAAATGATATTAGAATGATAATGTAATTAATTTTGAGAAATGGTTAGTGTGTCCGGTGGTCGGACTTGTATATATGTTATTATTTGTACTCACTTTACTACGCAGTCGATAAACTGGTGTCAAAGGCGCAGGTCTATCTGGTGGTCTGGTATCAAGTTATCAACATCTGCATCATTTTTTCGACGTTTGACGGTATTTTCAACGTCCCCAATGGACATTAACCCATTCATTGCTGACGCCCCATATTTTTAATTATCACGCAGCGCCGCCGCCTTCTACGCGACGACGCGAATTCGCGTCCACGGCATCACGTTAACATTTCAATGGACGCGAATTCGCGTCCGCGCCATTAGGTTATATTATCACACTTCAAGGACGCGAATTCGCGTCTGCGGCTTTAGGTTATTTCACACTTGAAGGACGCTAATTCGCGTCCTCGGCATCTTGTTTACGCATACACAGGACGCGAATTCGCGTCTTCGGCATCCGAGATAAGAATTATGAAAATTACAAATGCATTGAATCCAGAAACCAGCGACGGTATAATATTATCCTCCATAAATAAAATAACATTTTGGTATCAGCTTTTAACCCATTCATTGCTGACGCCCCATATTTTTAATTATCACGCAGCGCCGCCGCCTTCTACGCGATGACGCGAATTCGCGTCCACGGCATGGCATCACGTCAACATTTCAATGGACGCGAATTCGCGTCCGCGGCATTAGGTTATATTATCACACTTCAAGGACGCGAATTCGCGTCTGCGGCATTAGGTTATTTCACACTTGAAGGACGCTAATTCGCGTCCTCGGCATCTTGTTTACGCATACACAGGACGCGAATTCGCGTCTTCGGCAACCGAGATAAGAATTATGAAAATTACAAATGCATTGAATCCAGAAACCAGCGACGGTATAATATTATCCTCCATAAATAAAATAACATTTTGGTATCAGCTTTTAAGTACAGTTGATTTCTAGCAAAAAAAAAGAAATAACTCGAGGACGCGAATTTGCGTCCTCGGCATCACGTTTACGCATACATAGGACGCGAATTCGCGTCTTCGGCATTGAATGGGTTAAAAGCATTCGTCTGGACCGCTTCATGATAAGACCCAAACACGGCTAACCCACCGAACAGTTCAATAATGTTTATTGCACTCGAGGTTGCACGTTTTTTTCGCGTAGTACCTACAAAATGTCGACTAAGGGCGGCACTAGACAAACTAATCATAATCCTGGTGCGTTTAGCGGGTCATCGGGTATCAGGTCGAAAGGACCTGATATCCGCACTAGGTGCAAAAAATTTCTTTTCTGTCGGTATCAGATACAATCGACCTAACACTTTTATTGTACCGATGAAATATATTCGAAGAGACAATTCCAAAAATATATTTGTCTCATTTCTACTCCTTTGCAAATAGAAGATATATGTCCCGCACCAGCGGTAGGAACAGGAACAGTATTTTTAGTGCCGCCCCGCGGGATAGTTTATCATCGGATCTTTTAGACCTGATACCGCAATGAAGGTGGTAGTGTGACTACTGGAGAAAAATTAAAAGTACAAATGAAAATATTTAGTTAATAAATAATTTGATTTGTGTTTTCACAATATGTTCACTCTTATTAATACTTATAATTACTTATTAGCATGCACCATCAGCAATATAAAACTAACAGCTAACTTTTTGTACTCTAGCACTTAAATCTAAAATTAAAATAACTATGTGAGAGTATCTAATAGGAACTTTTTTACTTTGTTTTTAAAAACTACTTTACTACTACTATTATTGCAACAATTTTCAAGGAAAACATTGTTAAAAATTCGAGGTATAAGGTAACTGCGCGTTCTCTTGCCGTAATAGTTATTAGCAGGCGGCTCAACATATTTCCATAATTGTATGTTGTTAGGTACATACAATCTGGGATACAGTAGAAATTGGTAGAATTAGGGCTGATTTTTCAATTCTGAGTTAAAAGTATCCATTAGTTAAAATTATTACCATTCTTATCTAAGGTCATCAGTCAAAAAAGGATAGAGCTAACATTTATTTGACAGATACTGTTACCTGGGTATTGAAAAATCAGCCCTTAGAAGTGGAAAATAGGTAGATCCACCAACTAAGGATCAATACCATAGGCGCCTTATCTAACATGTATATGTATATAAATGTTAAAAAACCTAAAACAGTACGACGTGACCATTACCATGTGATTTCCATGCATCATGTAACTAGTCACGCCGATTTTCAATGTTTTTTTTAATTAATGGGGATTATGGGGTCATGATTTTTTTATTTGGTGATTGTAAACCGCCCGATTGTTCCTAAGCCAGCAACACATTTAAATACCTAAGTACTATAATAATTACGTCTTGGCCCTGCAAAGGGGAAATGTGGCCAGCATTTTAGGGAGTTTTCCGGAGGCGGGGGATCTGGGGGAGATATTTTATATTTAGTGCATGTTTTGCATTGTGTTGTCTATGCTGTAACTGAATGTTCGAGTGACAGTTACTTTTAAATCTGTATTGATGTTAAGTGTTGTATTTCGATTTATAATTAAATTTTTATTGAATAAATATACAGGGTGTTCCACGAGCCACTGAAAACCTTGAACGGGGTGATTTGGTAGGTTAAACTGAATAACTTTTACTATGGAGCTAACCCAGAAATCTCAAAAAAAATTTGCCTTTATGTCGTGATCAATCGGTCAAAATGTATGAAAAACACAATTTTTTTTAGATTTCGTAATTGGCCCCATATTATAAGTTGTTCAGTATGGCCTACTAAATCACCCGGTTCAAGGTTTACAGTGGCTCGTGGAACACCCTGTATTGTCTTCATAATTAGGCTAACTTAATATGAATAAGTAAGACTGCAAACAGCGCGCCAATTCGCAGACTTGCATGATTGCGCAACCACTTTCACCGCCCCTCGCTAACGCAAATACGAGTGTGTTACGTACGCAGACTTATTGGTTCGAGCCTTCCAGTCTGCTTGTCATGAGCTGCCGCCGTGTTATTAAGGCGGACTTACTGTCTATCGCTCGTACTGGCGTATTGGTGAGAGCCTACGAACAAATAAAACATGGAAGCCGCACGCCATACTATTTACATTACATTAAGTACCTTTCAAAAACGGTCCTGAATTTTAGTTGACAAGTGTCACCCCCTCTTCAATGCATCACGGTAATGAAACTAATGAATTTCAATGATTATTCAATGTCAACCTATAAAAACTTAAACCGCCATTTAAAAATAGTTGTGATTGGTCCGTCAAAGTTTTGATTGGCTATATTCTATAAACATTTGTCAAAGAAGTTGCGCCGAAATATGCGTGGTGTTAAGGAAAGCGCTATGTCCTGCCCATCTTGGCACAATTGAACAATAATTGTGTTTGGGGGCATTTTTAAGCTGGCATTAGACGTCCATGTTATGTATGGTCGCAGGTGTGAGCGGTGAGCGAAATTAAGTCGGTGTTAAAAACGCGGTAGCACTTACGCTAACGCGGTGAAGACACATAATATGAGCATGCGTACGCATTGAAATAGGCCTTTTAGTATGAAACGCGTACGACCGTTAGGGTGAAGACACACTCATCAGCATGCGTACGCGTTTTGTCCATAGAAAATGTCAGATTATAATGGGACCGCGTCCAGCTTTCTGCACGCGTACGCATGCTTGCATGTTTCATACTAAACGGCCAATTTTATTAGACAAAATGCGTACGCATGCTGATAAATGTGTCTTCACCCTTAGCGATTAGCAACTTGTCTAAGCACCCTGCTATCACGAACACCGAAGTTCGTAATTTTCGGGAATTTGTCTCTGTCACTCCAACGAAGGTGACAGAGTGATAAAGGAAAATCCTCCAAATTTGCGAACTTTGGTGTTCGCGGCAGCAGGCTTGGTTTATTGTCTGGCCAAACTGTGTCAGTAAATAGAGGAAACGAGCATTTGTTTTCTTAGTTCATCACCAATTGGACGTATTTATGTAAAAAGGAACCAATCCACACTAATTTGTCATTGTAAAAATTTACTTTTTTTTTAATTTAGGTGTTAATTAGAACGAAAAATTCTTGTGGGTTGGTTCCTTTTTGCAAAAATATGTCCAATTTCACCACGCAGCTACTTTGTTAGGTAGAAGAGAAGACGCTCGATATTCAGAGTAAATATCGAGCATCTTCGTTGCAACTGCAATGAAGGCTTCATATCATAAGGCTGACATAAACGTTGATTCCCGGTACCTAACCCCTCAGTCCGTGGCCGTGTGGTGACGGCAGTAAGGGTGAAGACACGTTTATCAGCATGAGTACGCATTTTGTCAAATAAAATTGACCGTTTAGTATGAAACGCGTAAGCATGCGTACGCGTGCGGAAAGCTGGACGCGGTCCCATACTAAACTGACATTTTCTATAGACAAAATGCGTATGCATGCTGATAAATGTGTCTTCACCCTAAGAATACATTTGTCACCACCCCAACTCCTCCTGCCGGTGTCGTAAGAGTCGACTAAGGGATTGAAGTGTCACTGACCATTATTTGATAAAAAATTGATGATGGGCAGCAGCGTCATCATAGTGGACACATTACTGCGATTGCCAATCCGCTTGCCCAGCGTGGCGATTATGGGCATTTACCTCCTAATGCGTATAGCATAGTTAATAAGGCCTACGTCCTGCAGTGGACTATCATAGGCTGATAATGATGATGATGAACCCCTCAGTCAGAATTTCGCGCTGAAGACGCATTGTCGAAAGTGTCCAGAAGTTTCACTGCGTAATGTTTACGACAAACGAGGTTATAAACGCCGGCGTCGATGCTCGCATGCGATGCCGTGGTTTATCATTGTGGGGGACCAGTAAACAATGAAGACTTATTAATAGTACCAAGAGTTGGAAATGTATTACATATGCGTAAGGTATTCTGTCCTCTTCCTCGTCTTCCTACTAAGGGGTTATGTTACCATATAATGGCTAATGTAATTATAAAGTCCATTTCAAATACGAAGACCCGATTTACATTTGACAAAGTCATTAGGCGTCAACGATAGGATCAGTGATAACAAAAGATACCGGGCCAGACCCTTTTGTGGCGTGATATTTTATGCATACATCGGTGTACGATACGTGCCAATTTTTTTTTTTTTTTTATACCACGTCGGTGGCAAACAAGCATACGGCCCGCCTGATGGAAAGCAGTCACCGTAGCCTATGGGCGCTTGCAACCCCAGGGGTGTCACATGCGCGTTGCCGACCCAATAAGAACTTGTACACTCCTCTTTTGAAGAACCCCATACTGTAGTCCAACGGGAAAACCTCGGCAGGGAGCTCATTCCACAGACGGACCGTCCGCGGGAGGAAGTTCCTCTGAAACCGCACGGTGCGCGACCATTTAGGTTGCAAGGTGTGAGGATGAGCGCCCAGTCGGTGGACCAATTAAATTACAAAAGTTTCGAGTAGCATCGGGCCTTCGTATTTGAAATGGACTATACCATTGCAAGTACTGATAATAGTAAGCATTCGTTTAGCTCTAGTTAGATAGCAATCATTAATTTTCCATCTTTTACCACTTATCATAATTATCGTCGCAAAAATAAGATCATAACGACTTAAATAGTTATTTGTTGTACAAGGGAGGAAAGTGGTTGTTTAATCATCGTTCCAATATTGAGACCCGAGTTGGCGAGAAATCCCATAGTTTAAAAATGGAATCTCGAGCGTCGCGAGGGTTTCAAGGCACGATAATTAAACAAACTTTGCTCCCATGTGTAACACAACATTTTTCCCCACAATAAAGCGAGGAAGCAGCTACGAACGTGTAAAAAAATCAGTCTTTATTAAATAACTTAAGAGTAGTTCTAGTACTACCTATAATAACAAAATATTTTTTTTGTATTTCACTACAACAACATACTACAATATCAATATAATAGTTATGAGATCAATTAATGTTGTAACTTGTATAAATTGCAAATTTTTCTTATATTTTAGACTTTTAAGTTTAACTTAATTTGGTAAATGACTAGGTCTATATGATTAGATTTTTATTATAATATTGTAATTATATCTACCTACATTAATTAAATTGTCAAAATTTCTATGATGTTTAAGTATAAAATCTGTATCCGGCAGCTAAAACATAAATCATTTAAAAAAATGTGTGAGGTAATCTTAAATTGCCTACTTTTTGGTAAGATATTACATAGGAAACTTTCCTTACAAAACTGTACATTCGAGTATTTTTTATAAGTTGGCAACATTGACGTACAAGACGTCAGTGTTAGCGGGTTGCGTTCTGAATGTAAAAGTATACTATCTGGTTTTTGTCCAATATGATAAGATTTTGCGATAGGTTTTTATGAAATACTAAAAATCTAATTTATTATCTTGAATAAATGAAATAATCTGGTGTATGATAAAATTTTCATGGTGTCCCTCAAAAAATAATCAGCGAATCATAGCCATACCAGCGTTTGACGTTCCATGGTTTTGAACGTTTCACGATTCATCTGTCAATTTACTTCCCTCACGAGTGAATAAAATGCAACTTTCCTCACTGAAATTAGTGAGGGAAGTAGGTGTTTCCGAGCTAGTGTGGGGAAAAATAATTAATAAATCTAATAGTGTACTGAAACCTCTTAGTAGCATAGTGGCGCCATCTACATCGTGGGGGAAGCACAAACTTGAACAATGATGGACTGTCTCTACTATTTAGTTGTCTTTGTCATTGTCGTTAAATGTTTATTTATAGCTTTTCGCTTTTTGCATGTCGTTATTCAATGTAATAAAAAGGTCAAGTCAGAAGTGTAAGAACGTTGAAGTGAATTAACAACATGCACAACTTTTAGGTTGTACAAAAGGCAACGCGCATGTTATTAGCAAATAATAGGTATCATCATCATCGTCATCATAATATCAGCCGAAAGAGTTCCACTGCTGAACATAGGCCTCCCCCAAAGATTGTCACAATGACCGGTCCTGCGCCACCCGCATCCAGCGGACTCCTGCGACCTTCACCAGTAATAGGTATAGTCCATTTGAAATACGAACTCCCGATAGTCCCGATGCCACTCGAAACTTTTGTCATTTAATTGGTCTACTACAAATTGGCACGAAAAATGATTTATTTATTTTATTTATTTATTTAATACATCTACAACTAACAGCTGACAAGCCAAAGCGTTACAGATGGTAAGATAAAAAACACTAAGCAATAATAAATTGATCAGTACAAGAAGCTTATGTTAAAAATAACATACATAATTATCACATTTATGTTACTGTTTCACAAAAACGTAAGAATTCTTTTTTAAGTTTGTCAAGGTTGTCCGCGAACAAATCGGAGCCTGGTGCAAAAAATAAAAATTTATTAAGCAGAATACGGGAGCGAACAATTGGAGAAAACTGGTGAGCCATCGTGCGGGATGCCTCATCCGCTAGGAGGCGATGGCAGCGACCACGCAAGTAGTTGTCAGGAACATAGAAGGTACACATCCTTGATAGTAAATCTGAGCAATCTGATTCTCCTCTCAAAATTCGAGATGCTTCACACATTAATTTGAGATTCCGCCTAATTTCTAGGGAATTGCAGTTTAGCATGCCAAGTAAGAATTTTGTGGGGTATAGAAAGGGGTAGTATCCGTATATTTTTTTGTACATAAACCGAAGAAATGTTTTCTGGACCTTTTCTAGGAGCAAGGTGTACGATTTTTCGTGTGGGTTCCAAATTGTAGAGGCCGATTCAATCTTACTTCTAATCAATGAAGTATACAATAGTTGCACTACCTGTGGGTCGGTGAAATCTTTGGCGTGACGGAATATGAAACCTAATTGATGTATAGGTACATAAAATATCACACCACAAAAGGGTCTGGCTCGGTATTTTTTGCTGTCACTGATCCTATTGTTGACGCCCAATGACAAGTGGAATCGAGCCTTCGAATTTGAAATAGACTTCACCAAGTACCAATGCTTGTTTGGTATCTTCGAAGTCTTCGAAGTATTAAGTACACCACTGAAATGTCACTACAAAGTATAAAACAAAATAGCTTCCTGTTGTCTGTCCAATGTACAGTGGCGTTCAGAATTGCATGGACGATTTATGAATGAATTCATTCATAAACTGTCCATGCAATTTTGAACCCGACTGTACATGTATGCTAATAAATAAATAAATAAATACTCAACGAATTTTGATATTACTCAATAGATATAGGTACATTCAAGAGGTAGGTAAGAAGGAAGGAAGTAGAATAGTATTGTACCTCAGCCCGCAAAGTCGGGACGGGTAGAAAGTAATAATTACAAATTAAAATTTATTAAATAAACGACTTCAACAGATTTCTTCGAGATCCCACCATCAGAGCCCGACTTGGTGCCAAAGGGACCATCTTAGTTGGCGTGTTAGATAGATAGATAGATAGAATGCCTACTCTTTATTGCACACCATAACAAAAAAGAAAACATGGTTAAAACATACGATTATACATAGAGGTAGGTACACAACTTCGTGATATTGAGATATTCGTCCATTGGTCGTGCACATGGTTAATGCAAATTAAGGTAAGGACTGATATGGTTTTCTCGTGGATGTCATTTCTGACTTTGGTGCAGTTCTGACTGGATCGAATTAAAATGGGATCAATTGGTACCTAAGCATCAGCGTTCAAATGAAAGAAGAATCACCAAAATCGATTCACTCAGTATATTATATTCTGTGACTCAGTCGAAAGTTCTGAGGTAACAAACATAAAAAACATACAGTCGATTACCTCCTTTTTTGAGGTCAGTTGAAAATACAAGGTTTGTTTAGACTGTTCACAACATCTAGACTTTGCATACTGCAGTCTTACTGACTCTTGCAAAGGTGTTAAACTGAGTCTAACAACAGAAAGTAAAAGGACGCGACTTATAATAAATGACGTCAACCGGATTTCGACCCGGACCGTGTCAACGTAACGAGTCCATTCAAGATTTTACAATCACTGAAATAACGGAACACAATAACACTCTTGTGTTAAATGTTACGTTCGTTACCTATGTTATACATTGTTCATTTTAGTAGTTAGTTATATGTATATACAAACATACTACATACTTATATAAGTACCTGACGGTAATATTATGTCGCCTGCTTTATACTTAGAATCTATGAGAATGGGGAAATTGGTTGTTATATTGAAATTGTTGACATATACATTTCGCATTTGCTTTGTCCTACAGTGCTGGAATTCTAAAGGGCTAGCTAGATCTAGACTTAGGGTCTCACCAAACCAATCGACGCGGAGTCGGCTTTCGCCGAGTGTTTTACACCACGCTATTCGCATTTAACCGATCGACCGTCTCCGCGGTTGAACACCTGCGTTAAGCAGTCTCATCCTCCTTGCGGCCGTAGAAACGCTCGATCGCCTGCGGTAGCAGTTGTAAAGCGGCGGTCGGCTCTCCCGTGCTCCGTCCTGCCGTCGAGACGTGAGACAGCACGCGTTCAGCCGCCGAGTCCGACGAACAGTTAGATAGGACAGCGGGTGATCGGCAATCGCAAATCTCATTTTTGGAGACTAGTTGTTAGAAACTAGTTTGAAATTGAACAGACGCGTATGATTACGACAGTATTACTTCGTGTTGTCAGATCTATTGCAGATTTTCAAATAATTCAAATGAATAAATACAAACGCATCAGTAGCTACTTCGGCCGTCATCGGCTCTTTTCGGCCGTCGTCAGCTATGTTCGGCCGTCGAAGACGCTGAACGGCTTCCGCCAGCTCTGACCGGTCCTTATGGCAGGTACTCGGCCGTGATCGGAGCCGTTCAACTCTTTCCGGCACCGTACGGCGGTATTAGGAGATTTACGAATGCGAACGTGTGCGTTAGGCTGCAAACGGGGTCGTACGAATGCGAACAGCTTTACGGCAAAACGCCGTTTTCCCGTCGAAAGACGTCGTTTCGCGTGAGCCGAGCCGATTTACGATGTCCTCGCTCTTATTGCGTTGACATAAAGCTTTTTCCGTACGCGTTTAGCCGAAACGGCGTCGACTAGTTTGGTGAGACCTTTAACCACTCGGAACTCGGAATCGGAAAGTGAAGTGAGTCAAGTGAGATGAAAAATTATATCCTAAGAAACACTCGAAATATACCACTAGTGACATCTAACGGTATCTGTTTACTTTTCGTATAAAGTGACATCTATTCGCACTTGACTACATTACTTGGAATTGTAGTTTCTGTGGTACACTAAGCAAGTTTGTAAATAGAGTCAACAGATGGCATGGAGCTCTAGTTCGCGTAGAAATGTTTTCTAAAAATAACGCCAGAGTTCGTTTTAGCGCTATAATTAGAAGACATATGACAAAAAAGATGGCAGCGATTGCCGACCGCTGTCCTTCGGATATATTGCAAAAATGGCGCATTATCTGATATTTTCACAGGATTTTATAATTATAAGTGAAAATTTGTGCAGTGCTAAATTGTGATGGTGTGTTGTTTTACATGAATGACAGTGCTAAACGTGTGTAAACAGGACTGCGATTCTCATCTGGATATTGGATTACACATAAAATCAAGGTATTTTCCTGATTTACTCTCTATTTATCTACTTTTATGTGACAAATGCTTCACAAATATCATCTTCTGTATTTCACTAATGCACGCAAATGGATAGTAATTGAATATTACATAAGAATGTCTGAATTCCAGGACATGTTCACTTTCTTGCTAGAGTGATTTTCATGAGATGGCCTTCTTTTTGGTGGCATATGTTTATTAATAAGCGTGAAGTTCTGGGAAGTAGAATACGTGCTTAAATCGCGCGTCGGGGTTGTTGGAAGTCGCGGCAGCTCGGTTTCTTATTTATTGGGTGGCTGCATGACATCAGCTCGCCGTTACTGCTGTAAACAGTAGCATGATTCATTTACGATTCAATATTAGGTATGTTCGTTTCGATTTACCGAAATTCCAACAATTTCTTATTTGAGGCTAATAGAGAAAAATCCTACTTTTGATACACTTATTGAAGTGCCTTCTATGATAATCTTTTGAAATTAAAAATGAAAACATGTAATGTTTATTTATTTACAATTCTTATCATTTCATGTCCACAATATGTTAGAGATATTTAAGTGTCAAACAGAGATTAGATAATGATGTAAACATTGATTATAATGTAATTTTGATAACAACTTACAAGATTTATTTAGGTATCATGATTATCATGTGTATAAGTTGTTAGTCAGATAATGGGTGAAATGTTTAATCTTTTTAAAGTTTTCTACATAGATTCATTTCATAGTTAATACTTTACCAGAATTTACTGTAAACTGTCCAAATCCTACAAAATTAAATGTATATCAAGTTAGAGGTTATGTTAAAATTAATAATTTCTACTTAAAATAAGCAACATATCATACAAAGTATTATTGTTCATAATAAATGAGTTACATTTTAGCATTAATTGTCAATTGCTGAAATACAGAATAAGAAACAAAGGTTGTCTGGAAGAGATCTCTTTTTAACAATGTGTCCACCTGTTGTCTACCTCTCAGTCACTATTTTCTCTGTACTCGTTTTCAGTAATTGAGGTGCGCAATAAAGAGTTTGTATTGTATCTAGAATAGATATATATGAAAACTAATTTTGAAACATTTACTTTTCCAACTACGGAATACTTTTTCCTTTTATTATATAAATAAAATCCATAAAGCTTGAGAATATACTGCCCATGTGTTACCTAGTTAAGTGATGAGATATTATCAGACCCAATATTGCTTCCTCAGAATCAGATATAAGGCATTTCTTGGCGGACATTTTCCTTGAATATCTCTTTGACATAAGGGCATAATTAAGTTGGGAATCCTCTAAACAAATTGTTCGCTTTACCTTTCACCTAGTCTTATCTAACAAAAGCTTCACTATTAGTGGTTGGAACAACAATACAATTTCTATTTTGTAGTACAGATGGTGCCCTTTTTAGGCTCTAGTGCGAGAAGTGGGTCATTTTACGTCAGGTCCAAAACTTCGGAGGGCCATATGTATAGTGATGTGCCGTTACCGTAATTTACGAGAAATTAGAGAATCTTGTGGTAACTTTCTCGGTAAGATTACCAATATCGGTAATTAATGAGAAAGTTGTCTAAATACACACATTTTCATTATTATTTTTCCAGGATAGTATTTAGTTGACTAGCCATGACTTATGTAGAAATTTTCAAAAACATCCGTGGGCGGGAACTAGTTTATTACCAAAATTACGGTAAATTACGGGCGTAAATTACCGAAAATTCTCTCCGCGAAAGTTCTCAGGTAAAATTTCCTATAGAAAACTTTAATGTTTTCAATTATATTTTTAATTTTTTATCATCATCATCATCATCATATCAGCCGAAAGACGTCCACTGCTGAACATAGGCCACCCCCAAAGATTGCCACAATGACCGGTCCTGCGCCACCCGCATCCAGCGGACTCCTGCGATCTTCACCAGGTCATCGGTCCACCTTGTGGGGGGCCTACCCACGCTACGCCTTCCGGTACGTGGCCGCCACTCAAGAACCTTCCCGCCCCAACGGCCATCGGTTCTACGCGCAATGTGCCCCGCCCACTGCCACTTCAGTTTAGCGATTCGGAGAGCTATTTCGGCTACTTTAGTTCTGATGCGGATGGTCTCATTTTTAATCCGATCACGCAGAGAGACTCCTAGCATAGCCCTCTCCATAGCCCTTTGGGTGACTTTGAGCCTTCTTATGAGGCATATTGTAAGCGGCCACGTTTCAGTACCGTATGTCATCACTGGCAACACACACTGATTAAAGACTTTCGTCTTCAAACACTGCGGAATATTGGATGAAAATATGTGTCGTAGCTTCCCGAACGCTACCCAACCGAGTCGGATTCGACGATTGACCTCTTTCTCGAAGTTGGTCCTACTTAACTGAATAGTTTGCCCTAGGTATATATATTCGTCTACAACTTCGAGTGTAAATTCTCCGATTATTATGGGAGTTGGTGCTACATTCGTAGCTACGTTGGTGCTACGTTGGAATTCGACATGATTTTCGTCTTATCCATGTTCATCCTAAGACCATCTCGCTCGGAGGCTTTACTGAGGTCAACGAGCATAGTACTTCAAGTCCTCCAAGGTCTCAGCCAAGACTACTATATCGTCAGCGAATCGAAGGTGAGTGAGGTACTCGCCGTTTATGTTAATACCCAGCCTTCTCCAGTCCAGAGTCTTAAAGACATCCTCCAGTGCAGCGATAAACAGCTTAGGGGAGATGACATCTCCTTGCCGAACTCCCCGCTGCAGCAGAATAGGCTTCGAGCTCTGGTCTTGGAGTCGGACTGACATTGTGGCGCTCTCGTATAAACACTTCAGCACCTCGATGTAGCGGTAGTCGACTTGGCACCGTTGGAGAGACTGTAGTACTGCCCAGGTTTCGATCGAATCGAAGGCTTTCTCGTAGTCCACAAACGCTAAACAGAGGGGCAGGTTATATTCTTCGGTCTTCTGTATAACCTGGCGAAGCATATGGATGTGGTCTACGGTACTAAAGCCTCTTCGGAAACCGGCTTGTTCGGGAGGCTGGAAGTCATCAAGCCTGCGTGCAAGACGATTCGTAATGACTCTTGAAAACAGCTTATAGACATGGCTCAGAAGTGAGATGGGTCGGTAGTTCTTCAATAAAGCGTTGTCACCTTTTTTGAAGAACAGTACCACCACACCTTTGTTCCATGCCTTTGGCGTTCTCCCTTCCAGTAAGACGGAATTGAACAACTTGAAGGGCCGTAAGGATCGGTTTACCACCCGCCTTCAGAAGCTCAGCTGTAGTTCCGTCCTCCCCAGGCGCCTTGTTATTTTTGAGCTGTTCAAGAGCCATTCTAATCTCGCACAGGCTGATGTCCGGGATGTCTTCTGTATAATGTCGGGTCAGTCTAGCTCTGAGGTCTTCCGCTAGATCAACTTCGGGTCTGCTAGTTGACGTGTACAGCTGTCCATAAAAACCCTCTATCTCACTCAGCAGCTCAGATCTGGATGTGACGATTCTACTATCCTCAGTCTTTAATTTGGCGAGCTGGCTTTGCCCAACAGACAGATCCCTTGCAAAAACTTTAGAGCCTTTGTTCCGCTCGATGGCTTCTTCTATACACTTGGTACGGAATTGGCGCATATCGCGGTTGAGGGACTCAGAGATCTGTCTGTTGAGCTGCCGGTATAAAGTCGCATCAACTAAAACTTCAAACTTCTGTCAAAAGCAAAAATCAGTCTTTTCAATGACAATTTTTTGAGGTTGGATCCTTTTTGCTAAACTACGTCCAAATAAAAAACTGGAATCTGTTCTACGTTAGGGGACACAATTATTTTCCCCACCATAACTACCTGAACCTAACAAAAGATACGGACCAATCACGAAACACCCAAACTCAGGACAATGACATAGCCTAGCTTCTAATTAGATAGTATTTACAATCACCGCTAAACCCTTTAAATTTTACCTGCAAGTCCTACCTTAGATAACACGATGAGTAACAAAAGATCTTATGATTTACGAGCACAGTAACAAAATTACCACATAAATAGGTGCCTGAGCCAGATAACATTAAAATACTTATTTGAAAGTACCACGTGAATCGATAAAATAATTTAACATCATAACATGTTTAAGCAAAAAGGTGTGAAATAACTTTCGTTAAGAAAACAACACGAAAAGTAATAAAAAGTTTGAAAACACGATATTTGTAAACAAATTTTAAACATGACCAAACATTCTTAAGCGGTAAGTTACCGAGAAATTTCCGTAATTTACCGTAATTTCCATCGATGAGAATTACCGTAAATGCGTAATTTACCGACGGCACATCACTACATATGTACTAAATAATTTCATACAAGACATGTGCAAAAAGGAAATTCGTAACTCGTGTGTTAGGTATATATTCATTAATATTGTATTCTCTTTTAATTTTATTAAATAGCTGGACAGACAATCCTTTAACAAAATAGAACTGTGCAAGCATTGTTAGTACATACCTACATACCTATCATAGGTATTTTCATATTGTTGGGGAAGTAGGTAGAAATAACTGGTTCTTTTATTATTTGAATTATTTGCTACCAATTTCCTCATTAGTTTGATCAAACATATGTATGAATATTTTAGCACAAAGTTACTAGGTATACTTGAACATTTTTGAGCTGAGCTTGTTCTCTTAAAATTCCAGTAGCCTTGGGTTGTAAACCACAAAGTAATATAACAAGCGCTCAGTAAAAGCAGAATATAACCACCGTAGAAAGTTAGTATAGGTTATCGACAATATCGACTCTATTATTTGCACAATAGACTACAAAATAAAAAACTAAATAATGGCGCTCATAACTTTTTCTACATTTTATATAACTGCCAGGTAGTCGAAAAAAATTGTTGAGTAGAAAAAGGACAATATGGTACCGTCAATGTTCACTAGATTATCGGCTATGTGCCCTTATCCTAACAATAACAATGCGTTGATCAAAAAATAACACTTCCCACATTTTGCACTTAGAGATAAAGGCGTGCCGCCAGGATCATTAGTCGCGTGCCATTATTTAGTTTGTATATTTTGTTGTCTATTGTGCAAAGAATAGAGTCAATAATCTATACTAGCTTTCTAAGGCAGTTATATTCTGCTTTTACTGAGTGCTTGTTATTTTACTTTGTGGTTTACAACCCAAGGCTACTGGAATTTTAAGAGAACGAGCTCAGCTCAAAAAAGTTCAACTACAGTAGAGCCTCGATAATCCGAACACCAAAAAAATACCCCCTGTTCGGATTAGTAGAGCGTTCGGATTATAGTATGGTAAAAATAAAAACTTGTAAATCCGAAAAAAAAGACATATTTATTGACACTTGTAAGTAACAAAACAAGGAAATCATGCTTTTTCTTCAGGTCACTAATTGTAGCATTTCGAACGCCGTACTTCTCAGAAAGTGAGGTTGCAATTACTCCATCTTTTAAGGCATCCAATATAGCGCATTTTTGAGAATTAGTCAAAGTTTTGTGTTTACGCTTTGGTGAGGGATCCATATTAAACGGTTTTATTATAACAATAATAACCTCAAATCATGTGGCATACACTAAGACACAGCGCAAGTGATAATTTTTTTTTTTTTCATTTATTAAAGCTTTGGCTACAAGGGCCATCAGCTTAAACAGAATTACAAATTACAAATGAACAATCGAAATTAAGAATTCATAAATGGAGTTTTACAATACATGAAGAAGCAAAGGAAAGAAGAATTATTTACAATTACAAGAGGCCGAAAGTATGTTTGGCAAAGTCAAAAATTATACTGTATAATTCAGTATGTTTTAGTAGTGCTTGTACTGACATCGGAATTTTATTACATTTTAATGTATCAATGCATCTACTAATAAATAACAGTCTTTGTAAATTAAAAGTTGGACAGTATAGGAATAGATGGTCTAAATTACAAATATTAGCGGAACAATAGTTACAAGTGGTGGAAGTGGCAAATTTTAATCTAAACAAATGAGCTGGGAAATGGCAATGACCAATACGCAGCCTGCACAAACTTTTGATGAACTCTCTGCCTGAGTACATATTACCTTTTTCGAACCAGGCAGAAGTTGATGGATCAGACTGTATATCGGCCAGCCATTTCCCTTTGAAATTCCTTGAACAGGATAGGGAAACTTTCCAGCGATTTAACATAAAGTTTTTAAGTGGCAAACATAAATCCATGCGAGGAACTTTATAACTACAAATTTCAGCATTCGTTGCATGTCTAGCAAGAGAATCGACAATTTCATTGCCCAGTACACCTGAATGACCAGGAACCCAGCAGAATTCTACAATTATATTACAATTAAGAAGAGAATCAAAGAGCTTTCGTAATTCATAAATTAAGTAATTAACATTAGCTTTTATTTGTTTTGCGGAAAGAGCTTGAAGAGCACTCATGGAATCAGACAATATCAAAAATTTACGTGAAGAAAAATCATTACTTTTGATATATATCAGAGCATAAATCATTGCTAATATTTCAGCTGAAAAAATAGAAAAATAATTGCTACATGAAAATACTTTGCCTGATCTAACAGAAGAGTCATAGAATGCGAAGCTAGTGTGGGTTTTAGTTTTAGATCCATCAGTATAAATTTGAATGTAATCTGATTTTCCATTCAAAAATTCGAAAAAGTCAAACTTAGATTCAAATCTAATTATAGTAACCGGAATATCTCTCATCACGCATAGGAAATTGTAAGTAAAACAAGGCAAAACATAATCCCAAAATACAATGTCTTGAAACTCAAAATTTAAATAAGTGATTGATTCACTTATCGTATTGCTAAAAGGCATAGGCGTCAAATTATAGTTAGGAATATCAAAACCTTCCAAATACCGACTAACTAGAACATTGTCGCTACTAATTAAAGAAAGACAAAATTTATCAGTAAGGTAAGTTCTCCTTATATACAGTGGTGAAACACCGCTTTCCACTTCTAAAGAATTTATAGGGGAAGATATCATGGCACCAGTGATAACACGTAAAGCTTTATTCTGAATGACGTCCAACTTTTTCAACAGATGACTAGAAGCATCAGCATAAAATATGCAGCCGTAATCAAATTGACTACGAACCATAGAAATGTACAGGGTTTTAAGTACTTTAGGGTCTGAGCCCCAAGTCACCCCAACTAGTGACTTTAAGACATTTAAACGAAGTTCTGCTTTTTTACAAATATACTGAATGTGCTGATTCCAGGATAATTCAGAATCTAGTATTAAACCTAAATATCGTTCCGAAGTTCGAAACGGTAGTAGAGTATTGTTAAAATATACTTTAGGGCGAAATAGACAACTATGACTGAAGATCATAACTGAACTTTTTTCTACATTAACTTCAAGTTTAAGTTGATTATAAAGCAAGTTATGTAAAGTTAATAAACAGTGGTTCATTGTAAGTTCTCCAATTGAAAGATCATCACAATCTAAATAAATAACTAAGTCGTCGGCATAAAAAGAATATCTCACATGCGAAGGAAAAAGCTTCATAAAATCAACGAGGCTCAAAATAAAGACTAAAGGAGAAATTACGGATCCTTGCGGAGTACCTTTAAATGTAGATTTGGGGCCGTATAAATTATTTCTTATTTTAAGGGAAACTTTTCGATCATGTAAAAAATTAAAAATCCAATATAGAACAGGACCGGGAATACCAAGTTTGTGTAAGCTTTTAATTAAATACTCATGATTAATATTATCAAAAGCGCCTTTCACGTCCAGAAAGACTGCTAAAGTTAATTTATTCTTTTTCATATTATTTCTAATGTCACCTAATAAACAACCTAAATTGTACATAGTATTTTTGCCTTTGCGAAAGCCAAACTGTAATTCAGGGATCAATGAGTTATGTTCAATAAACCATTCAATTCGATTCTTTAACATAGTTTCAAATAACTTAGCTAAACATGAAGTAAGAGAAATGGGTCGATAAGCATCTAAACTATTAGAATCTTTATTTGGTTTTAAAATAGGAACAACATACTGAAGTTTCCATATAGGAGGGATAACTTTATTAAACCAGAGTTGATTATAAATACTTAAAAGAATTTTCTTAGCACTAATTGGTAAATTTATAATAACCGAGTATGGAATGAAATCAGGACCAGGAGAGGTGTTCTTTTTAGAGTCTAAAGAAGCTTCAAATTCATAATATTCAAAAGTATTGAGTATCCATTGAGCCGAAGTGGAGCCTTCAGAGGCGAAAATTAAATCTATAGTATCCCGATCGCAGTCTGAGCAATTTGAAGAGGCAATTTTATCTAAAAAATTACGAGCGTTAATTGGGTTATCTAAAAATTTTGATCTAGTGTTGTTATTGTTTAACTTGGCAAATTTAAATCTTTTGACGTGATCCCAAATTCGTTGTAAAGGAGTCATTCGATTGAAGGAAGAACAAAGCTTAACCCAGCTTAACATTTTTTGTTCAGATATGATTCTTTTCTTTTTGGCATCAAACTGTTTATAAAGCAAGTAATTTTCTAAAGTAGGATATTTTTTGTATGAATTAAAGGCAAGCTTAGATTGATTAACGGCTTGAGAACATAAATCATTCCACCAAATGACAGACTTTTGTTTTTTAGTATAGCAACCGTAAGTTTTCGTTGGAAATGTCAATAATATGTCATCTAAGATTTGCATAAAATTGTTGTAACTATCTAACGGGTTATCCTTTAATATAAAATTATCAAATTTTTCAGTGCATAGATCAGAAAAGGTTTTCCAGTTGATTTTGTTGAAGTTTATGTTTGATATGGAAGGAGAAGAAGCGGCAATGGGATGAGATTGAGATTGAATATTTGAACGATGAGAAGTACCTGTATTATAAAGAATTTCAATAAAAATCGGAAAATGATTACTACTTATAAGGTCATTATGGATAGAAAATGTACAACTAGAGCTTATAGCTGGTGAAGCAAATACTAAATCTAGAGTGTTACCTTGTTGACCAAACGGAGCAAAGGTGGTTTCTGAAAAATCATTTAAACAAACTAAGTTATATTTATCAACAAAAGAACTTATAATATTGCCTCTACTATTATTATGGCGGCAACCCCAAGATGAATGAAGAGCGTTGAAGTCACCTATGAGCAAGAAATTTCTACTATTGATTTGAGAAAAGGAATAATCTAACATCTTTATATTAAATTTACCATTTGGAGGAGGTGGTATATATACACAAAGTATCTCAATTAAAGAAGAATCAAGGTTAATAGAAAGCAATATGTTTTGAAAGTGATAATTGGAAGGTGTGTTAATATGAGTAAAAGAGTACTTGTTTTTCACTGCTACTGCAATACCTCCATGAGGGCGATCAGAGTCACGTCGAACAATTGTGTATCCTGGTAACTTGAGAGGCTTGGATGGGACCAACCAAGTTTCATTTAATAATATTATATCAATGTTAATGCAAGAAATAAGGTGTTTTAATTGATCTAATTTTGGGATAATGCTGCGTGAATTCCAATGAAAGATATTAAGGTTCTTAATATTAACATCAGTATCCATTAATGTTGACCAGATAGATTGTTAATTAGAGATTCTTTTATCATTTTACTGCATATGGCAACATCAGTTTGTAATTGTTTAGTTTTAAACATGTCAAATAAAGTTTTAGTGAAAATGTTCATTAATTCATCAGAATTAATTAATTCTGTAAACAGAGCTCTCAGTTGAGGACCCTGCTTATTAGGCCGAGGCTTTGTGTTTGATGCTGTTACTACAGGTTTGGCTGTCACTGAAGCATATGTTGTCTTGCCATTGATTTTGTCCTTAATTTCTTGATTTTTAGCAGCCTTGACTGGACAGACATTGCTCACAGCCATATGAGGGCCACTGCAGTTGCTACACTTTACATTGTTCTTGTCCGTGCACTCCTTAAAGAAATGTCCAGCACCACAAATTGAACACACCTGAGAACTACGACAGGAGCCGCGACTGTGTCCAAATTTGTAACAAACGAAACACTGCCGTATTGGTTTTACATACTCTTTCACATCAAACCATATATAATCATAAGTGGCATGGTCGGGACGCACTGAACCAAGAAATGTGAGAAGTACTGTAGGTGTTGGCGAAGAAGAACCATCAGCCATATTTTTCCTCATGAAACGTTTAACACCTATGATTTCCGAAGTGCATTGTAGATTTGTCAGTAATTCTTCTTCAGAAATTTCAGTTGGCACTTTGACAATACCCAAACATTCTAAATGGTCGTACGGGATTTTCGCTTGCCAATTATTCGACTCAAGTAACTGGGTATTCAGTAAAAAGTTGTTGGCATCTTTCTTGTTATTGAAGAAAACTTTAAGCATAAAATTGCCAATAGGTTTAACATAGCTTAAACCTAGGCACATTTTTAGCACCACTGTTGACTTCATTATATCGATTCTGGTGTTTGGTGTACTCATTGACAACAATATCGGATAATCTTTTTTGTTATCCTCTGTATAAATATGTGTGTAGTCTTTAAACAGTCCTCTTTTGTTAGCAATAAAACTTGCTGCCATTTTAGATGGTGGAGACTGCTCACCAGTTTTTGATTTCCGTTTGGCGGCAGGGGCCTTGCCGCCACTATCTGAACCCATCTCGTTTTAATTTAAATCTATGAATTGATTAGTTTAAAACTATTCAGTCAGAAAGGGCTGCTAATGATAATTTACAGAAAATATTTTGAAAATTCCGCCTGTCGAGCTCAAAGTTCCCGCCCTTTTTTCGCAAGTGATAAATTAATTACAATCCATAGATAAAAACTGGGGTCAGGTGCCACAGCGAAAGAGGAAGGGGTTACTCGGGAGTTCGGATTACAGCGACGTTCGGATTAGCCTATGTACGGATTATCAAGGCCCTACTGTATACCTATATTTTATGCATAATATGATATAATCTGAAAGCATTTTGAAGTTTAAATCACGTAACCTAACACTGGTACTATTTTATAATGAAAATATTAAAATGAAGAAAAAAAATTCACTAAAACAGCTGTGAGCTCGTTGAATGCATCAAGGAGTCCTAGGTCTTAATTATGATCAAATATAAGAATCTAACTGCAATACACTATACAGGATGAAATTTTATAGGTTGTTCTCTGTTTAAGAGCTTGTTCAGTATCATTTTCCATTTAGGTAAAAGAGAAGAATTTTCGATTAACCTGTTTTTTTTATTTTTCTATGGGGCAGGTCTTTCAAATTACCTAAACCAATAAAAAAAATCCACCTTTTTCCATCCAAACCAGAGCATGATACTGAACATGCCTTTAAATGGAGAACAACCATTAAATTATCACCTTGCATTTATGATAATTTAATATTAGCAATGTCACATAATGAGTAGTTAGATTTTTTTATTTCATAGAAAATTATAAGACTGATATTCAAATTTCAACTAAATAAATAAATGATTTGATAAATTTTGATAAATTTTGTTCATGGGATGTCTGATTTTTTTAAAAGTAATGTTTGTTATATTTAGGATTGTTTGTTATTTTATAGTATAAAAAATTCAATTTCAATTTGTCATAATTATTAAATAGAGGTGTTACATATAATATTTTATGTACATGGTCACCCTGCAAGGGCGTAGCACCGTCGACATAAAAGTTCAACATAATTACCAGCTTTCTGCATAATCTGTTTTAGTCGAGTGTATATCATAGTTTCGAACACATACTGTCGGAGTATCCTGCAATCAAATGTTTGTTTACTCGACTGCTACCGGATCGAATATTCGCTGCGTCGAAAAACGTAGAAATAAAAAAACGTTGAATCGAAATTGATGTTTCGATTGACGTCCTATAGAACATCTTTGGCACAAATGTTCTAAAGTAAATTAACCCTAAGGTCATATCTGCTTACTTTAGACCTACAGTTGTAATATGTGACGTGAGGTGGACAAACTCATTTAGCAGCGCACAATGACTCCGACGTACAGAATATAGTATATCTAAATATTTAACTCTGTTCATAAGCCAAGATGTAAACGGCCATTGTTCCTAACCTATTGACTTTGAATAAGCATACAATGTATTGTAATATGCCTAGTATTTGCTGTTAACAGTTTTGTTATTCTTGTTTTTGGCTGACACCCAACGCGTAAATATGGGTGAGCACCTACTTGGTTATTTTCTTATAATGTTGAAAACTTGTATTTATTGGAAAATAACCACATACGACAATAACTATTGTTCTTAAGTCAAACGCGTATGCTGCTGCAATACCTATCGCTGCATAACACACATGGATGCTTAAAGTAGAGGCATCGTAAGAAGTCGTTTTTGACGTTTGTTTGCACATGAAGTTCTATAAAAATTTGACAGTTGGTATAATGGAGCAAATGTCAAACTTCATTGTTGCCTGAACGGAATAGTGATGTTACTGCTGTTGCTGCAATTTACCGATACGTCAATCGAAATAAATAAGTAAACCTTTTTTTATGGAGGTACGAATAATTGCTATAATGGTAAGTACGCACATATTTTCTAAAAGTTTGTCATGGTTTCGACAGGTCCTCGCGAGCCCGTGTGCCCGGTGGATACGCGGCTTTACAGACTGTGTGGAACTTGACAACCAGATAAATGTCATAATTGTTATTCAATTCAATTTTTTTATTCACATAAGCTAGTATTAACACCAAATCACTTACTAGTTACATCAAAAAATAAATAAAAAATTAAAATTATGTTAAAATAATAGTAAGCACATAATAATTACAAATTCAATTATAAAATCACGTATAATTTTATTTTTCGTAGAATAATAATTTATATACCACTACGTTATTTATCACCTAGATGTGCTCTGATTTTAATAAATGGTTTTAGTGAGTTTATATACTGTACCTATATACGGCATTTCTCTATTTGGCATATCTACATTGCACTCTGAGCTAGCAGCACGCAAGTTTGCCAACGTGGGTTGGGAGTGGTTTGCTATGAATTTTGCTTATAGAGGTCACGTCCTATCCGTCCTATAAAACATCTTACATAAATGCGACTTTACGTCATTATGACGTCACCGGCTCCAAAGTTTCGCTGCCTGCTAATGATTCTAAGTAAGATTACCAAACACTTTTTTAATTCGGATTACTTAACACTTTTTAAATTAAACTTTTTCAATGGCAAGTACCAGATCTAACGCCCTTTCGCACTTGACTGAAAATTTTACGACGGTAAAATCGAGCGTTTCGCAACACTATTGTGAGCTGTCAAAAACGACTTCTTACGATGCCGCTACTTTAGCCAAGTTGCCAATCGCTAGCGCTTAGTAGCATATCGTAGTTTTCCCTCTCTGTCACTCTTTCATATTAGTGTGACAAAGACAGTTAGCTGCCTTTCGCTCACGATTGACGATTAACCGTTAGTGATCGGCAACTTGTCTAAGCACCCTGGACCTCATATGTCGGCTGTTTGCGGCGACATACTCCAATCATATTAGACTCCGTCCCTCTTCTATTCATATATGTATTAGAAGGCTGTCCCAAAAATAACGCAAGATTTAAATTTAATGAAAAAGCATACTTTTTACGACCAATTCCATTCTTTTTTCCTGACACACAAAGTACACAGAATAGTATTAAGTATTATAATAGCAAATCGCCCAGCAGCCCTGGTCTCCTTGACGAAAAACGGTTTTGACCCCATTTTCTAACCGTTTTTCGTTAATTTCAGTGAATCCCGAATATTGCAATTTAACATAATTGTTTTATGGGGTTATTTATAGTCAAAGATCTATGTCAGCAAGCTTTCGATTGCCCATGGTTGGAAGGAGGGGATTTCACACTGCAGCGACGAAATTCACCCATATTTATGCAAATTTCATATATTTTTTTAACAAAGGTGTGCTATGTTACAGCAAAGCCTTCGAAGTAATTTCTCAGCATGCTTTACCATACTAAACCCGATTCTTTGTACTTTATGATTAAATCAAGAAATAAGAAAGTCAAACAAAAAATAAGTATTTTTCGTCGATTTCAAATCTTGCGTTATTTTTGGGACAGCCTTTAGTTAGTAAATTGGGAACCTTTAAGGCTGGGTCACACTGATGTGAACGTGCGCGTGTGCGTTGTACGTGGCGTGCGCGGTGCCCGCCACTAAACCATGAGTTGCTGTCAATCACAAGATGTACTGGGCTACTGCATGGGGCCGTTGGATCAGTAAGCGTTTTCACTTTTCAGTAAACATACAATCAACGTTGGAACTTGACTGGAAAAACCTGACTCCTGCTGCCTGTCTCCACCATAATGTACCATACTTTAATACACTTCTTTTTCTAAAGCTCTACATAAACACTAGACGTGATGAGTACTGTACTCCAAAAATGAGTTCACAGTTGTGGCATTCATTATCGGTCATCTTCAAAACGAGTGGCCAGAAATGAAACTGACAGATTGACAAGTAATCCTAGTAGTACCATCGCAACAGGGTATTGACAATTTATGCACATTACGCGGTTTATAATAAGGGTCATATATCAACTATATTGGCGTTAGCTGGTCCACGCCATAAACTGTTTAGTTGTAACTCTTATTCCAAAGACTTAAGGTCTACATACAGTCAGTATTGTTGCTGTCAGTACCTAGGGATCGGGCCAGTGGGCCAGCCCCAGTCCCGGAAGCCGGCATTAGGCGAGCGCTATTTTCGGCCACTACCAGTTGAATAACCTCCAATCAACTATTCGCATTTGCCTAAGAATTCGATATCGGCAACATATGTGTAATAATATGTATACATTTGGAGAAGGTTTGTCCTGGTTGCAAATATTAATATCCCTAGCGTTAAACATCCTATGTATCTAAGTTCAAATGCTTTCAACTATGGTCAAAAGGCAACTCCTTTTTGTAATGTTATAATTGACAATTTTTCTAAATGCGCAGGTCAGAACAATGCAGAAAAATCTGAAATGAAGTTCAAAAGAACAGAAAACTTCAGAGCTTCATCAGCGGTGGTCTCTGTCACTCAGGTTACACCTAACAGATCAGAGTAACAGAGACAACTTTAAATATACGATTTTTTACGGCCCTCTGTTGTCTAAAAACAATGTCATTGAACTTTTCGAGCGTACTAGCTTTTTTTACCATACCATAGTTAGGTTGGACGATCTAAAGAACGACACAACTGACCGTACCACCAATACCATCGTGAAAAAGTTCAGTGCCATTCTCAGAACATTTCTATACCATTAAATTTTTCGTGGGCGCTTTGCTCTCAACACCTCGGAGTAGTCAGGCGCAGTCTAGCAAACATAACTTGTCACACCCATACATTGACACATGTAGCTAACGAAAAAAAACAGTCATTTTAAAATAATAAAAAAGCTCCGCCACAAATCATTCGCCAGGAAAACTTATTACTTACCTTATTTTTAAGCGGCATTGGATTTCCGACAGCGTATATTTTTTTCGTTTTTCTGAACCTCTTCTGAATCAGTTTTTAGTCGCCATTGTATTTCCGTTACTTACTGTACTTGTGCAGCTTCTGCCGAACACCAAATCAGTTTTTATGAGGTTTTTTTACTCATCTCTGTATAGGGAACTTAGCCCCATTTTGACATCAATTTTAAGTGAGACTTGGAAACACAAAGCTAAGACAGCAAAAGAGGGACGAACAAACACACTTAGGCACGAACTGCGAGCCTGAAAACCTCACCACCTAAATGTAAATTCCGCCTTAACTTCGCCGCGTTAACTGTCAAAGTCTTTTGCCTATGTAACCACATCGTAAAACCGGGAGAAGTGGATTTTATAGGTGTGTCGATCGTCACCTGTTTTACGCTTGAGAGCTGAGGGCTACTAAGACCTACTAATGCGATTCAGTTTAGGATCTAATCTGAATGGCGACGTGTCATCTCCATATAGAATAACTGTCGTATTTAAGAAACCATGGTAGCACCTGGAAACTGGAAGCATTTCATGTTACGAGTGTTGTTGTGGCTCGGCCATGAACGCTTGCGTCTTCGCAAATTACCTTTTATGTATCTATCTACTACTCGCCTGTAGCGACTAAAGGAGAGTATGGACATGCATAACAGGTAATTTGTAGATCATTGATGCGGGTGAAGCAAATTCTCGTGGTAGCTCATTGAAAACGGGTCAATTTGTATGGAAGTTAGTTCCGTGCTCTTCAATGTATGTTTTTATTTCAGCCACGGCCTATATTGAACTGGTTATACTCATAACATGAAAAATACACTAACACTTCTAGGAAAGCTTTTAAATTAATGTATGATTTCCGGTAGTAATATTGATGTTGTTCTGTCATCGACATCGAGTAAATACTATTTTAAGCACCAATACCAGATCGATGTAATGAATGCAGTACCTATAGACTCGGTTCTTCGGACTTCGGCATTTACGTTGCACGGTTTGGTTCTATAGGTTTATATGCCAAATGCCTAACATTACCTAAGCATAACTGCTGGAATCCTGTTTCGCTTAGTACATCTGGTTTGTTCTAGCTCTGATCATGATATACTGTAAAATGCATAGTGATGCTCATAAGAATTCATACTAAACACATGAAGGAAGTGGTTTACGACTTGGAACACATACTTAATGCAAATTTAAGACCTAAGTATTATCAAACCGGATTCGGAAAGGGATCCGAAAGTACTGTTGACACAACAAATAACACAATATTTATCAAGAAAAGAGTTGTTTATAGATGTCGCGAGTGATTAATCAATCTATTTTCTGTAAGTCTCTGAACTTACTACAAATATATTGATTTAACTATGAATATATCCTCGACTGACTTATACACTGTCGTGTCAACAGTACTTTCAAATCCCGTTCTAATCGCGGTTTAATAATATATGGTTTTCTCATCGATGTCATTGTCAAAACTGGACCAAATTAAAATGGGACCAATCGGTAAGCATCAGCTTTCAAATAAAAAAAAAGATCGTCAAAATCGGTTCACACAATCGGAAGTTTTGAGGCAACAAACATAAAAAAAAAACATGCGACTGAGAAGAATCGCTTTTTTTTGAAGTTGTTTTAAATATTTTGAGACCCGTAAAAATACTCCAAACCTAATTGAAATAATAATTTATGAATACACTAGCGATCCGCCCCGGGTACTATACCTACATAATAAACCTTCCACTTGAATTACTCTACCTATTAAAAAAATCTCATCAAAATCCGTTCCGTAGTTTGAAAGATTTAAGCGTACAAAGGGACATAGGGACAGAAAAAGTGACTTTATTTTATACTATGTAGTGATGATAGTGATACAGTAAATTGAATAATGTATATAGGTATTAACCAATGTAACTACATATCATATCGTCACGAATAGCCCCACTCTCGCCTCTCCACGGCGGCCTCAGGAACGAAATACTCGCGTTATTTACTTGTATTGTTTTAAACGATCGCGGAATCTAGGCCAGTTAAGATAGGTGTCAATGTCTGTGGCGCCACGGCCACGGTACTGACGTACACGATGCCACATCCAGAAAAATACGCGGCCGGCTCGATTCACGTTGCTTGCGCGATCGGCGGCCACACGCGTGTTCCTGTCGGCCATATTGCATTTTAACTAGTTAGAGGGATATTTTCCTCATCATTTGTCACTACCCTTTTGGTTGCTAAAACGTAACCTACCTCGAAAACGAAGCATTACTTCTTGGCACCCTTCACAATCTTACTAGGTAGTGAGAGCCCTGTGAGGTGCATTGGGGTAAGGACAACTGTTTTTTGAATGGCGTATGACAAAATACTTCTTTCTTTTACCAGCGGAACGACGACTTTTTGTCTTTCGCCATTTAGAATAGCATTTTTTCTTACCCCTTTACTGTAACCTAAATTAGACACTGTCGGGTTTAGCATAATTTCGGTAGGTTTCTATCGGACCGATAAGTTTCTGGAGACATGGCGTGAACTTGTACCTAAAGGAATGAGTCTTGGCTTTAGGAAAGCCTAGTCTCTGGAGACAGTCAATAGACGGTCAGCTTTTGTAACAACTATTTCCTACTCCTATTGAAGTGTCGCTGACTATTTATTTACAGATTGATGATGGGTAGTAGCGTCAACGCGCTTGCCCAGCGTGGCGATTATGGGCATTTACGTCCTATTGCGTCCATACGCATAGGCAATAGGAGAGGCCTTTAGTCCAGTGGACTGATATAGGCTGATGATGTGATGTGATTGCCTACGCTATTCTAGTCGGGAAGCTCAAGATCAAATAGGCGACCAATAATCCGGTACATCTAAGAAAACTGATAATTACATACAATTTTACAATGTCGGGATGGGACTTATACACATATACATATGCTGGTTGAACTGACAGCAATGGGAACGAACTAATATGTGGAATAGTGAGCGTCTTGGGCTATAAATACGGAGATCATTCCCCTAGCCGCGTACCGCGACACCCTCTGCCGAGACGTCCGGGTATTTCCTTAGACGGCTCCATTTTGCTTCGATGTCGGTTAAAAATATCTGATGTATCATACGCCCTTTCTTATACAGCTTCGGTATGTCTTCTATCAGAAGCAAAGCTTAAAAAGAAACTGTACTCGGTCACGTTGCTCCATCAGAGAAAGGTTATGTTTAAGACTTTAGCAGGTTATATAAGGTCCTAATTTATTAGTTGCAGATATTTTAACACATGATACTTTACATTAAAATAATTAACTTTAAATATAAATTAAGAAATCTTTTCATGTAATTTTTTTGATTTAATTTTCCTAACAAAAAAAATAATTATAATTTCGTCTAAAAAAAATCATCATGTATGCATTATCACATGTCACAATAACACTGTCTGTCATGTCATCAAACGACACAACCCAACGGAAAATAACATGACATTGACATTAAAGTATTTAATTTATCGACGAAAAGTGGCCAGTTCCAGTTAAGTGCCTACGTAAAAGAGGTACTAGAATCTGTTCAATGAGTTTTCATTTAATAATCACATAAACAGGGTGTTTTTACGTAGGAAATTTGTTTTTTCCGTTTTCTCCAAAAAAACATGGTAAAAGCTATAATGTTTCACGGTTTAATATACTCCAGAGACCGAGTACTATCAGCTGTAAAAATATCTGCATCTAATAAATTAGGACCTTATATTTAACATCATGATTCATGACCACCACCAGCCAAAAATATGGTGTGCCATTTTACCCCTGTCTTAGTATGGAATGAAATTTAGTTGAAAAAGTGATAGACCAAATTTTTGCCGACTGTATTCGACATCGTGTGTATGCATGCCTGCGCTTGTATAATGTACATTCGTCAACACAATACCGACTGAGTTAACCGAACACTCATACACATTGTAGGTAATAAGGGATTGTAATAATTCATCATCATGAGAGTCTTCAGTCATGCCTATTTATATTATGTACTCGTACGAGTAATAATTTCAGAACATATATCCGAGGTATGTACATATGTACACAGTAACATAATTGTAATATTTATTCTTATACATTAGTTACACTTTTTAAAACCAAATCACATCATCAGATATTCGTGGCACTGAAACTAGCGACGGCTACAGTTACAGCAGTTAGCGTCGGTAATGCTATAGCGAATAGGGACTCAAGTTCACAACAAACTGTTGCATTGTGTGATACACAATTTTTGTTCAACGCTTGGCGTCGAAAAGGTTAATTGAGACGACGGCAAACGTTTTTGTGCTTCTAAATTTTACCGACATCCAAAAAAGCTGCGATTCGTGGACGGTTTATAGTTTTTTTACTTGTAACTTTTGAATGATTGTATAATCTGTGAATTTGGGCAATTTCCTGGTCTATGGAATTATTGACTGTGCCTATCTTCGCCAGGCACGAATAGGAAACCATTGCGATAAATATTCACATCCATCATTACACGTGACGTCACAATATGGTGCCGTCAACCCACGATTCCTACAATATCTATGTCGAAAGCAATTTCCAAGGAATTCCAGGCGCTATTCAGGTTTACGACTTTGATCTAGTCTTTCAACATGACTCGCCTACTTACTGTGAATATTCTGAATACTAATGCACTCCGTGCATGCTAGTCATGCTACATCTTCCTTGCGGTACCAACATAACGTTCAAAGAATTTGATTCTCACCCCACTGCCTTGGTTTATATTGCTTGGGATAAAGTATTTTCAATAAATACTCAACATACAATTACAGTTTGAACTGAGTAGGCATATAAAAGCGTTACCATTTAGATTTATTAATTTTATTATGTACCTAATTATAAAATTCCAGGTTTACTCTTGGAAAGAATACGCGTAAACAGAAGTTTCGAACCGTAGAAGTTAGGCTCTTCCCAAATCAATCGATGTGGACTTGGTAAGCTGAGGCTCTACCGCTAACCAAGATTGACAAATTACCTCTCTCTCGCTCTTGTGAATTAGTCCATAAGTGTGACAGAGAGGGAAACACATCGATCGTGGTTTGCGGTAAGCCAACTGGTCGGAAAAAGCTCCGTGTTGACGGCATAGGATGAAGACGCACAGTATCAGCGTGCGTACGCATTTTGTCTATTGAAAATAAAATAGCCATTTGGTATGATACCGCGCGTCCAACTTTCCGTACACATGCGTCATACTAAACGGGCAATATCAATAGACAAAATGCGTACACGCACGGCTTCACCAATAAACAGCGAAAAATCGGAAGCCGCGTTGGCCTAGCGCATACGTGCCAATCGACGTCTTTTTCGCTCTTATGCCGACGTTGACATGAAGCTTTTTTCGATCGGCTTAAGGCGATTACGCGTCGATTGATTTGGGGTTATCCTTACTAGATGTTATTGTATTTATTAGATTTTCTACATATTTCTTATCTATAATTGTAAGCCTTGTCGATACTCGGCCACAGGCAGTCTACCCGTAGCCACGTAAACTGGGATGACGCAGTTCTATGCATATTTTTGTCGTAAACTTTATAATTTGGCAAAGAGTCCCGAGTTAGCCGATGGACGCGAATAGAACAATCCAAGCTGCTGAGTCACACGCTAAATGAATTCTTATTTGTACCATAACTAACATTTGTATAATCTAACGTTGTACTACGACTTGAAGGAACAAATGTCGAGGAAAACGAACACGTGGGGATATGATGTTGTCAATAAGGAAGTTAGGCGAAATATTGGCGCGCACAATAAGGTGCTTTAATGACGTTGTCTTAGAACAGAATAAAAAAAAGGGAGGAGGTTTCTCATTTTCTCAAATCACCGCGTATACATTTTAAACTCAAACTCAAAACATTTATAACAACAAAAGACATAGATACAAATACAGTTAACATAAAGTGTCACGAAATGGGCCCTACTTAGCACGATGCAGGCTTTTTTTGGTACTAAGTGGTCTTCTTTAAACGTATTTTTTACATTAGAGCATATTTTTTTATATTTTACTAGTAATGGTTGGGGGTGGGGGTTAATTATATCCACTGGCGTGCTTCACGTAGCTGTGGCTACATGTAATCACTCTTACGAGTATTCGTGCAAAAATCAAAACATGCGAGGGGATAAGCAAAAATTGGATTGTGGATAGGTACTCTATAAAGCACATTTTCTGTGGAGCCACGGGCCGCTATGTGACTACAGAATGTGCAATTTCTACGCTTCTAAGTTCGTCATTGTCACGATATAATTGCTTCAAAAACACCCCGATTTTCCGTTTTAACCTTAGCCATCGTTTAGAGTATCAGAAATTTTCAAATGATAGCATCACGACACTCACGACTAGGGCTGCCAACCAAAAATCACAGATATGCGGGACATTCGCGAATAAATTGCGGGACTTCGCTGTAAAATGCGGGACAGGAAGAATGACATTAACATTAAAAAGCAAAGCTAAGTAAAGTTTTAGATTGATTCAATTTAGATCCACCCGTCGCTTCTTCATCGCATCTTTTGGCAGTTATACACGTTCAGTGCACGGTGCTCGCGGGCTATAGTCGCAGACGTCGCGGTACATTCAAATTAACATGATGCAATCTTAAATTACTTTCATTTACGTATTCATATTATTATTTTAGTATTTCCAGTTTAGTATTCCCTGAAAAGCGGGATAATCGGCGTCCCGCGCGAACCCATTGCGGGACGCATACTTTATAGCCCCAGAAACGGGACGTCCCGCATATAGCGGGACGGTTGGCAGCCCTACTCACGACCAGACACTTTCCTTGGAATGTTCCTTAGACATGTTTAGACCACTACAAGTCTACGCGGACATTATTCAAAGATCAGTTAAAATCTGACTGTATGGGAAGTTTGCCAGACACGCAGCTGTTGTCGCGGTGTTCGTTAATTGCTGATATCGCTTATTATCAGCGCCGTTTAAACTGTTAAGTGTGTTTATAACAATGTAGAGTGTAAATCATTGAAAGTTGCCTTTGTAGTT